>WEIS01021802.1:0-24991 GCA_013389965.1 Todus mexicanus | reverse complement strand
ATTTACTCATGAAAGATTTCTTGTGTTGCCTCTTATGTGTACACTTAGAAATGTGTTGGGATGACTATCAACCTTTACTGGATCAGCTCCCTATTATGTAAGTAGGAGCCAGGATTTAAAAGCTTAAAATACACAGTTCTGCTTTGCTCGCGTTCCCAGGGAGGTGGTTTTAGCGCTGGGAAATCTCGGGCTCTGTGGGAAGCCGCAGCGTGTGAGGAATGGGCAATCTGCAGGGGAAAACAGGCCACGCAATTTAATTCTGAACAGTGACCTCCTAAATAAATTATTATAAAGAACTAACTAACTCTTCTACAGTATAATTAAATTATTTATTTTTTTCATTTCAGAGGAAACAGCCTAATTGGGAAGATGGGAAATGAAGCCAGGGGAAAGGAGGAGGGTTTATGCCAAGCTCTGCTCCGTCCACATCTGACTTCTCCCGGGTGAGACCAGGATATATTTTTATACATATATATATATATTTATGTGTATATTCACATTTGTATTTTCTTCTTCCTGCCCTGCTTTCTGTGGGTATATGCATTGGGAGTTTAGCCTTTTGGAAGCAAAGCTACTGCGACGGAAACCTTGCCAAGAAGTGCCAGGTAGCAGAAATACCATGACGGCGCCATAAATACCATTTTTAGATGCGGTAAATCCCCACGCGTGCGGATATATAATACGAGCAAGCAGCAATACTTTGAAATATCCTAGTATCCCTCAACGTAATAAATATTTTATTAGAGTAATAGAAAAAAATGCATACAGATAACCATAGGATACACACACCACTGGAAGTTTAAGGATCGCTTTTGAACTTTTCAATATGAAACAAGGTACTCGGTACATATCTCATGGAGATATATAACTAGAAATTAAATAATACAACGTCATCACGTGAAAAAAAAAATGGCAATACAGAAACATGGGAACTAGAATTTAGTGACACGAGAATAGAAAGAGTCACCGTTTGTTGCATGGAACAACTATATACTTACTAGCAACACCTGGTTTTCCATCTCCCACCCCCCCCGCCCCCGTTTGCAAGTGTCTGAAAACATCACTGGTTAGCCACATTGAAAAGCAACTAGCCATTTATCACTAGGTATGTACAGTATATACAGATCTCGCTTACTTCAACGCTTCGCTCACATTCCCAGCTGGATGCGATCCCAAGAAGGTAATTTGCTATTTGAATGCGTATCAAGGTTTGTTCCCTGTTTTGTTGTTGGTTTTTGTTTTCCTACAGTGCTACCGTAATTTCGATCATCCTGGTTCTCTCCCTTTCTAGTTCTGTGTCTCGCAATAACACCGTGAGATTAAAGAACAAGAAGAAGTGTTTCCAGGGGTATCTGCTTTATGTCAGGTGAACACTTGCTCCACGATGGACACAGGCAGCTCTCCACAAGGCGTCTAAAAGGCTCATTGGATTCACAGTAAAGATGATGTATTGATTCACGCTATAGATGACGAAGAAATGTTCCAGGTTTAACGTATCTTTTAATAAATATATTGCTACGAGAGAAAGCACAGATTGCTCTGTAATAACAAGCCTGAAGTGTCATTGTGTAATTTATTACAACTAACTTAGAGTATTGCCATAAACTTCCCAGAATGGAATGAGAGCACCGGGGTGTGCTCGAGTGCCAGAGCAGGTGAAAGTTCTGAATTGGTTAAAGAGCAGCAGGAAGGAGAGTTACGGTTGTAACACTGAATGAAGGATGAGTTTACAGTGCAGATAAAAGAGCAAGATAATTTGGGGCTGCCTGTTTGGAAGCACCACGTCACAAGGTAGGGATGTGGTCGTAGTCCCTTTTACATAAGGCGAAGGTGCAGCTGCATTTCAGGAATGCTTTCAACTGGGCACTTTTGTTAGTGAAACACGCTGACAGGAGTTCAGAGAAGGGCAGTAAAATGAGCCTGAAGGTGGGTGAATTTGGTTATGAACAAAGAACCTGGTTAAGAAACGGGAGGGGGAGGATTTAAGGAAACGATCTTCAAAATCTAGTGATGGAGAGGAAGGTTAGGTGTTGGCAAAGGTAAACTTAAGCTGTGGTAAATCAGAGAGCCTTCTTGGAAACTGGGTAAACTTGGACTGGATGCCACACTTGGTGGCAGGGTTTAGCTGAGTGGCGGTGGTAGGTCATAGGCTGGACTCGATGATCTAAGAAAGAGGTCTTTTCCAGCCTTCATTATTCTATTCTATGATTCTGTGATACGCGGCTGTGAACTCATTTCTTAAGAGTAGTAGTGGAAGCCCTGCCCCTTGGACACCCCAACGCGGACTGTGCACAACTAACATCCATACTGGGAGTCTGATTTCTTGCTAGATTTAGAATAACTTACATAAAGGGCAGTAAGGAAATGGATCCAAACCTCCTGGACTATGACACTGTCTTAAGAACGGCCGCTTGGCCAGTGTATTCTCACCTGACTGAAACACCAAGTCTCTGATTTCGTCTTTCCTCTGTAGAAAGATGTTCTCGTAACAGTGCAGAACATGCCCAGAATGATTCAGTGTCACCTCAAAAATAGATTCTGAGCTGAGCTCTTGCTCGTACCTCTGGCCATAGTGCCATCATCGCTCTCCCTCTGTCTCTTACGCTGTATCTGAAGTATGTAATATGTAAACTCCTTTGGTTCAAGTATTAAGGCATTTTAGATTCCTTTTTAAAGGATTTGCTAAACTTTACAGGATATTTTTACTTCAACCTACAGTGAAATATAAAGAATTTAAAAACACGTCAGGATAGAAGAAAAACATGCATTAACCACTGCGGCTGTTTTTTTTGTTTTGTTTTAAAAAAGCACTTTTCTGCAGTAANGCCGCTATAAAGGAGGTTCTGGTATTGGCTGGGGACCCTCTATAAGCACGTGACAAAGTAATAGCGGTGCAGCTTCAACCTACTGGCTAGTCTGGGGATCAGGATCTGCTCGCTGCTCGTGCCATCGCCGCCTTCGGTCGTTGCTTTCACTTCTATAATGTAATCTTCGTTAAACTGCAGCACAAGTTCAGCGGTTGTCTTGTCCGTGCTCAGCACGTTCATGCCGGGCTGACTGCTGGTCCTGTACAAAACCTGCAACACGAGCCAAGAGCTGCACGTCACTTCTCACGGCGGGACCTGCCCTGCAGCTTTAATTTGTGTTTCTCTGAACAAGGTTTCAGTCTTTAAAAAGACGGGATGAGAGCAAAGGTCTGATTTTTGGTTAATACTATAGGGCAGAATTGCATTTAAAGAAAGAAGTTAACATCGATCAAGCTCTTTTAATCCAGCTTTAATCTAAAATGGCACAAGGTATAATGATAAGAAATAAATATTATATTCTGTTGAGTGTCCTAATAGCATATTGTTCTGTAAACTAGCCTATCATTGTCTAGGTCACCTTATGCCAATACGCAGTCTGGGAAGCAGAGAACTCATAAAAATCACAGACTATGTCTGGAGGATGCTCTGCAGGTGCTACGAGATGATTCTGCCATCAAACTGAACTATGCTTTAAAGAACAGGAGCTGCATCTGAGCCCTGCATCTCTCTGCTCGGTATGACCAGGGAAGAGGAGAGAGTTAAGAGCAACATCGGCTGCGTTTTGGTCCCGAAGGGTCCCCAGTGCCCCTGGCGAGGCTGGGCACAGAGGGAGGTACATCCTGGCGGAGTTTAAAAAAGCTGTGCATTCACCTGGCAGAGTTCCCCAGATTTGACAAGCAGGTAAGCTTGGGAGTTGCCCATTGCAAAACCCAGCAATCCCAGCTCCCCTAAAATAACGATGATAATGATGAAATGGGAAGAAAAGAATCAGGAAAGCCACTGGAATCAATCACATGCACACTGCCACCCTGGAGACATGCTCTCTGTCACGTTCTCAATGTAATTCATTGGCTCTTCTCTTCCTGGCGAACCAGCTTTTGTGACCTGTGCTGTCCTGGGACAAAACCAACCCCCTAAGTGCTTCACTGCAGGAAAATTAACCAGCTTGATCAAAATTCTGCTTATCCCCGTGTACTCGGCAACGTTTGTTATCCACAGGGGAACCTGAAATTCTTGTGGGCAACAGTGTATGTAGTTTGAAACTCTACATGGTATGTGTTTGGGTCAGCTGCCATCTATGGATCTAGGTGGCTTAGCTAAGCTGTAAACGGGCATTTCTTGCCAATACAACTCCGAACCCCGTGCAGTCAGGTCTTCAGCATGAATCTTTTATGGGGGAATATATTGTGGGATCCAGTAGTAAGCAGCTCATCAAGAACATCCTCAGCTATTCTCTTCAATACACTTAAGACATACGACATATTTAAATACTTGTACATTTCTGTGCCCATCAGATCTGGAGTGGATGTAGCCATGTAGTTTCTATCACGAAAATGGGCAGGTCCCAGAGAAGGTAAGAAGAAAAAGGTTTAAAGAGTATCGGTGTCATCTATGTGTATTAGTATTATTATTGGAATTATTAATAATAAACACACCTGGGTAGCAGTGGAAAGTAAACCCATCAGCTAGATCTTGGATTATTTGGTTTCTTTCAAAATGTTATGCATTTGGGAGTCATACATTTACAGTGTGTTATATATGTGATAAGTGTTACACATTATAACACCCACACATCTGGCTAAATGGGATCCCAAGAGCTGGCAGCAATGCCTGCAGCTCCTGGCTTTGTTTGCATGAGGAGCAGAAGGCATTTACTGCACCATTAAAAGGACCACGGTTCATGAGACGTTGCTAAAATAGGATTTAAAAAAATCTATTAAAAGGAGACGCTAGTGAAACAGTTGAGATGTGGTTTTACTGTGCATCCTCTCCAACTTCCTGCCTTGCAAACAGACAAGGAAAAGCAAACTGCAGGTTGCTTTCAGGTATTTTTCTGGTCTGTTTTTCACTTACCTTATACCCTGTCACCTCAGACTCGTTCTCCATGGCTCTTACTTCCTCCCAGCTGAGGACCACTCTGGAGTCGGTGACATTCCACACAACGTTTCCTGGAGGCTGACTGGGTGCTGCAAATACATAATAAAAGCACGACTTTAATTTAATTGGCAACAGTGAATTATACGACAGCAGGAAAGAACGGCTCAGGTAACTGACTGTCATTGCATGTCAGATGCAAAAGCAGCTCCAGTGAAGCCTCAATTGTTTGTACACTTTATGGTACGGAGGCTAAATTGGAAAAAAGAGAAGGAAGGAAAAATAGAACGGCAAGTAAATGTTACTTCTGAAGTTGCATTATCTGTCTGCTGATGGTCCTTCATTAAATACAGCCAGACAAAAGCATGTGTCGTAGGACATGGGTGATCAGTTAGAACGAGCTCTAATGAAGCCAGCGCTGGTAACAGACAATTTCTAGTTTTAGTATTGCCAAGAATAAGCAAATACTTCCTTCACATGAGACTGCTGGACAAATTTAGTCATAGTGAATATGCAAATCTACGCGCTGTGCTGATTTACTTTAACGTGTTTATAATGTACAAATATTTGACACACAATTTTTTTGTTCTTCTTTTAACTCGAGGCATGGTTCTGAAACGCAGCCTGTAACAGTTCTGTACCTGCAGCTGGAACAATCGTGGGCTTTGGCCAAGGAAATCTGTTGGGTTTTTCTGTTCATTAACAGTCTGAGTCTGTTATTTTCCAAAGGAGTAGTGTGCTTTTGGCTGTACGCTTTAATAGATCCTCAAGATGCCAAGCCTTCAGCGAAGGTGAAGGTAAGTACAAACCTCTTAAGATGCCTCAAGTTGGTTTCCCAGAAAAATGGGTCGTGCCGTGACACAATCAATGATTAAAATCTTTTCTAAATGTGTTAAGGAAAACAATTTACTGTTGCTGTCACCTAGTGGAGGCAACGGCTGCTGAGGTGGACCACGCGACGCTTTGATGCTGAAGGTTCCAGTATTAAACGCTGACAGTGGTTTTAAACCCTCTCATATTTAAGCTCCTCTCCTTCTTCCCATGAGCAGTCAGATCACAACCCACTTGATTATACTTCTTAACACAAAGCAGACGCAAAAATGTAAGAGCGAGACTTAGAAGAATTATTCTGAAGTCAAACAACCACTCAGAGGTATTTTTTCTGCAGGGTGTGCCTTGTTCTGTACTCAACCTGATGCACTAACAGCTGCTTTTTGTAAACATAAGAGGAGATGGTTTTACTCCTGAGGATTTGGTAGTACAGCGTACATGAATAGTTTTCACTCGGAGATATTAAAGCTGAGTTTCAAAAGAAATGAGTCATTCTTTTAAATCCACAACAAAACATTAATATGACAGCTGAAAAAATGAAGAGTAATTGCATATAAAAAAACCCCCGTAAGCCTCTATCTATCACTTGACTTCTTACGCAAGCGATTCGGAAGGCTCCAGTTGACTTCAGATACCAGATCTCCAGTAATCTTCAGTGTTCAGAACTGCAGAACATAATTTCCTGACAGGCCAGATCCTGAACCACCGCATCCCGTAAGTCCATGCCCAGTGCTAAGCGTGCAAAGAGCTTCACGGATTTCTCTGAGACTCCTCCGCTGCTCAGTCACATACACTTCTGTTTCTCCAAATAATAATAAATGACGGATAGAACTGATTGTTGTATGATAAGACCTCCTAAATATTAAATAAGTAACATCATCTTGCCTTACAAAGTTACTTAAGCAAGTCTTTCCAAGTTACCTGCCATTTTCTATAGCGATATTTTAATAAAACAAAGCCACGCTGGTTATGTTGGGCTAGGAACCTCAATATTTCAATTACAAAAGCAAAAATACTGTCATGGTCAAAGATAAACACTCAGTTTTCAGTCTTGAAATATGCAACTGAAGTATTTCTGTGTCTTGATAAGGCTAATATTTACTGATTGGTACCTTGTAGGGTTTGTGGGTGGATGTCAATGGAGTGTGCACAGAAATCCTTCACAGGGAAAAACACATCAATCACCAATAGTCAGGTTAAGGCAGAAATTGGGATTGATTAAAAATCGCACATTTGAATGAAAAATCAGTCTCTACTGCAGCGGTGCAGGGAATTATTTATCTTAGTCAACTCAAGTAGTAGTTAGCAGAATCCTCCAGGTTGACCTTACGCTGTGCTGCAGTGGTTGTGCTCTCTCTATTCACCAGCAAGACACGGACGTAACACAACTCATTTTTCTCTTCAATTATTCCAAATTGCAGCGATCTTGCCTAAGGGCCTGATCCAGATCCCGTCCAAACTGGTGAGATCAGGTGCTTGTCCCGTCACTAAAAAAAGGACCGGAAAAATCACGGAGCTGGCCAGGCTGGCACAGCCTCGAGTGAGCAGCCACAAAGATGATTAATTAGAGAAAACTAATCACCACACGTCAGGTACAGGCTTCAGGCAGTGAGTTACTTCAGCTCAGCTAATTCATGGTAACTATGCATATAATATATTTAAACTCTAGCAACTATAAGTTAATCTGAGCTGGGTTAGTCCTCAGTGACAGCATGACGGTGGTTTTTTTGCATGTAATCATTTCTGATAAACTAGCTTATTTTGTAATATTGATGATGTGACTACTTTTGGTGGAAGGATGTTAATGACTCTTGCAGGGAATTTGACCTTTCAGACAGATTTAATTGTACGTTCTTGTGAGGCTGACAGAAATACTTCAAGACTGATGACCCTGATTCCGAGTTGTATTACAATGCAAGAGCATACTAAAAATATTGCCATTTGTAGAAAAATTAGTGCAGTCGTTGACAATCTGTTCTCCAGCTTAATTTCTCCCTTTTAATAGCAAAGTGGCCTCTTGTGCAATTTGTTCAAGGGGAAAGAATGGACATGAAGGATTGTTTTGCATGAGGATCATTGCATTTCAAAAGCCATGCCCTAGAGAACTTACTTATAAATATGTTATAAAACCCTTGAAAAATTCAACAAGTCTCTGGTGTTTGGGTTTTTTTTTTTCTTTCCTTCCAAAGAACAAATTTTTCTTTTCCAATTCTTCCAGTCACTAGAAGAATAATAAAGGTTCTCTGCAGAAATTACGTATCTTATTTCAGCTTCACTGGCATAGCTGAGTTTTACTTACTCATCCTCCTAAAGCCGCAGAGGGCAGGAAATGGAAGATCTATGCTCGATTTAATTGTGTGCCTCCTCTAGTCTGTATGAAAACTCGGGTCATTTATGCGTATTGCGATTCCCAGTAACACACCTATTTTCCATTTCCCTGCGAGGCTAACACACCATTATGTCTCTCCCCACTTGAAATTCGAGATACTTACGTGTCTTTTTAGTGGTAGCATTTACTGTGGCACTGAAAGGACCTGCTCCAGCGCTGTTATAAGCTCGGACAGCTGTGTAATACGCCAGGTTGCTCTTCAAACCTGTTATTCTTACTGACGTCTCATTCCCTGAAGCTTTTACTCTGTTGGAAGAGTCTTCTTTTCCACCGTTATTCCAGTACCTAACCTAGTCGATATAAACCAAAACCGTTTAAAATCTTGCACGGTACGGACTCTTCGTTGCATTTGACTCCTTTTAAGGGTATTTTTTTTCCGCAGCCAAAAAAAGTTAAAAATACATTAAAGTTTCAAAAATATGTTTACTGTGGAAAAAGTAAAATAAATTATTATTCATCTCCTTTTCACGCTTGCTGGGCTTTTTTAGTGTGATTGCAGGAAAAAGGAAACTGAAATATTAGATCTTGCTTGAATTTAAAAATGACAAGAGGAAAACCATTACTTCATCTAGAAAGTAAATAAGTTAATCTCGGAACACTGTACCTTACGAAATAGTTTCTCTGCAAGTAAATGTAATTCTGAAAAAATGCCGGTTTGCAAATACTTTTAGACAAGCACACGAATGTCAGCACAGGAAGCAAAACACCGTTTCGTTCTGTGCTCTTTGCTTTCAAAGATGCTGAGAAGAAAATATCCTTCTTGTGGGTGCAGGAAAGCAAGACGTGTGGTAATCTTTTGTCCTGCAGCCTTCGTGGCCCTTCTGACCCTTTAGAAATAGGACTGTATTTTAAACGAACTTACCTCGTAGCCCAGTAACCTTCCGCTACTCATCTTCCAGGGAATGGCCGTCCAGGAGACCTCGATGACTGAGGATGAAAGACTGGTTGCAGACACGCCAGAGGGTGCTATGCTAGGCTCTGTATTTGGAAATCAAGAAATGAGAGATGATCAGCGCACCGGTGACACTGGAAATAAACATGTCCATAGTCAAAGTGATCTCATTTCTGCTAACTGCAGTTGCTATGTTGGCTGACGAAACATCTTGCGTTAAATATCTGGAGGTAACTCAATCAATCTGGAGATAAGTCAACCACATACCTTCTTCTGCTGAAAAAACTGTGGTTACTGAACTGAAGGGCCCCTCTCCTTTATTGTTGTAGACACCGACTTTGACTTCGTATGGTGAAAAAGGCAAGATGCTCTCATTCCTGAAGACGTATCTTGGCGTGTCGGGAGAGGTGACCACTGTCTGTATCCACGTTGTGGTGCCAAAGGGGCGAAAAGCAACGACGTAGCCGAATCCTTCTCCGTTTTGTAACTCTTCAGGGACGGGCTGGGAGAAAAGCAGCAGATGACAAAGTCTGTGATACTACACACGCAGCACTGGACACGTTTTGCACGAATAACGTGAAGCACCGACAGACTAATGCCCATGATTGCGACTCAGTTCCATCATCAAATTAACTCTGGTACAGCAGCACAAAAATGTGTCCCTTTGAATCTACTTTAAGATTTGCAATTCAAGAAGAGGAAAAACTTTCAGGAATATTCCTTGTTTTCCACTAAGCATAATGTTTTAAAACACTCTTCAGTAAATACAATTTATTTTTTTTCCAATTTCACAATCCATAGTTCATAAAAACCTGAGTAATTGCTTAGTCAGCTCTTACAGAATCCAATACTGCCTTCGTACAGCGGCTTCTACTCACCTCTGCTGTGATTGTGATTAGATAACCACACAGAGGAGTCAATGATAACAACAGAACGGCTCCTTAAAACAAGAATATATAATATAACATGGTAGCTGATTGTGTTGGCTAGCATCTGCATCCAGAGTTAATGGCAGGAAGGCAAGAACTGCAAATTTGCACCGAAAAGCGTAATTCTTTGGCTCAACCTTTGAGCAATGGACCTTTCTCTTCCCCCCCTCTCCCCCAACCTTTTTAAAGTGTTGACACGTTTATTTGAGAACAGAAGCAATCTCAAACTAACTGATTTTCCTACTAGTCTCGCACAGGGACAGAGGAAAGCGAACGAGGGAAGGCAAACGTGCAGAGCTCACAGTACAGAATGTTACCGAGCGCATCTACATCCTAGACGAGAAGCTGCTGCAGCCAGGGAAATTCATCTTTTAAGAAGCGTTTGAATGAAAACAATCATTCTCTGAAGAAAATTGCTTGCCAGAACTTACATCCCATGTTATGACCAGTTCCGACCTGCTGCCGCCTCCCCCACTGACTTCAGATGGGGGAATTTCGGGAACTGTGGAAAGGAAACGTATAGCTGTCTACACAAGGTAGAGACAAGAGACATCACATAACATTAACCTCCTGCTCTGATGCTAACCTGGCTGTATTCGTATCGCTTCTGCAAATCAAGATAAACGCTCTAGAGGCACGGTGGGCAACCGTGGAAAGCCCAAGCCCTGTTCTGCAGCCACCTTGCCGCTTTCCATCACAGGGGCAGGCTGATGTTTGTCTGAGCGCTACCTCAGAGGCTGATCCATGGATGGTAAAGCTTATGAACTTGTGGAGGCATGCCTCATGTTTTTAATAGGGTTAACTTATGCAGCTGCACTGGGCAATGGCCTTACTCCAAGTGAACTCCTGGGGTTTTAATTGATGCGTTGTTCCGAGCCGCATGCGTGTTACATGGAAAGCATGCACTGATCAAACACCAGGAATGAAGAAACTCTGTAAAGAAGATAAACCTCTTTTTCCATCCATTAATACCTTCAGACTTTGCAGCACTGCCTGAACTGACAGCCTTTGACATGCTAAATGCAGTTTAAATATATTTAGATATTATGTCTGTGATGTTTAGTAATGCAACACAAACTGTCCCACAGCTAAATGGAAAAAACCATGAACAAACGAATTACAGGCGTTTGTACTCAATGGCAATTCCAAGCTTGTTTGCAAAGAGTCAACCATGTGAATGCTCCATATTTTTGTGTGTGTGTTAATATTCAAGATTCTCGAAGTAAAAACAAATAGAAGAACCCACTAACCTGCCTCTTCAGTTCTTACTTTTTCTGAGGGTAAACTAGGTTCTCCACCTCCTATTTTGTTACTGGCAACTACACGAAATTCATATTCAACCCAAGGGTTTAAATCCACTACTGTGGTTGTGAATGTTTTTCCATCGATCACATCTGGAACTATTAAACACAGAAAGGAAAAGATAAGGAAACTAAGAACATAGTGTCCCTAGTAAAAAAAAACCATTTCAACGGCACCTGTAATGAGAATCGTGTTTTACCTGTTGTAACTCGCTGCCAGCCAACTGAAAAGGGAGTCCTTGCTTGTATGGTGTAAGTGGTTACTGGGCTGTGATTATCTATGCCTTCTTGCCAGGAGATCTGAGCCGTGGTGTCAGTTATTTCATCCACTTTCACATGTTCGGGGGGCCCAGGCGAGCCTAGAAGCAGATAGAAAAAAAGCACGCGCTGTTTTGTAAAGCCGCTACCATAGCAGTGGGGATTCCCATCTTATCAGTGCTGTGGGAGGAAGAAAACAATTCAGCTTGGGATAAGAACACGCGTAATTATTGTTTTACATTCGCTAAACTGAACTCTGATAATCTAATTCTGAAATACTCTGAACTGCAGCACAGATGATAGGGTTTGGGTTTTTTTTTTTCAAGAACCTTTGTTCAGCACAACTCGTCTATCTTTCCAGAGTCTTTTACTTCAGTCCTCAACGTCCTCTTTTAATCTACTAATACATCTCTGTAGTCTGCCAATTTGTTATCTACAGCTGTTTTGCTGTACAATGCACTGGAGCAATTTTTCAGCGCCCCGAGCAGCAGTTCAGTCAGGCAGCTTTCTGCTGCCTTCTGGAAACATCCCCATTCTGGGCATCCTAGAAAAAAACCCAAAAAGCTGGGTTTTGTCTCATCTGCACCAGCAAAGAGGGCTGAAATAACTGAAAGTGTATCAACAATTAGAAAAATATCTGGCATGTTTTAAAATATAGAGTAAGTAAGTGTTGAGCACATAATGTGCTTTCCCAGATCAAAGCTTTTTGCTTGCAGTAAAGGGAGCTGCATCATCAGCAAGGCAAGCTACAGTTCTGGCTTAACCGTGCGCGTTCCAGCTCTGAATCAAAAGCCTGCATTATATGCTTCAAATTCCAGTGCGTCCCCAGGACAAAGCCTCTCCCAGGCTCTGGTAGCAGTTGCCCATTTCACAGGAAGGATTCTGGAGTCACCAACCCCAACTGGTCATTTTGCAGAAGCAACAACCCACAACCCACTCAGCTGCCAGTACCAAGTTCCCTCTCCTCAGTGCCTTCAAGGACTGTCAGTGAGAAAAGATGTGAAGTCACTAATACAGCCTCCAGCTCTTCATTTCTCTTGGAAAAATTAGGCTTCATCCAAAAACTGAGCTCAAATTCTCCCTAACTGCAAGGCAGAATGACATCACTGAAGTCTCAGCCATTCATCACAGAATTCGAGTCACGAATTGGCTTTGCAATCTCCAACACGAGTTGTTTCCATAATCTACAATATAAAAAAAGTTAGAAAATAGGATTCGTAGTAACCGAGGCTGAAACGTACCTCGTACGATAAGGTCAGCCGCCGATGCCACGCTGTCCACTTCGGTCTTCACCATACAGACGTATTTTCCAGTATGTTTCAGCTGGATGTTTCTAATCATTAAATCTCCCGATGCGCTCTGTCGAAACACAAGAGTTCTTCTTATTAACCTAAATGTACGGCCTCGTAATTTAATATTAAGATTGTATTTGTTAATGGTGATATCTGAAACAGTTCAGAGGCAATCTGTTCCGAATTTTGGAATCTGCCTGGTTTGCCCTGGTCTTTGTGTAAATCATCTGTCTAACACAAAAAGAGCAGTAAGACAGTGTTACACCCTGCGTTTTCTAACCATCTGGAAGACCAGGTGGTGGTCCCATCACGTTCCCACTGACTTCTAGACGTTGGAGACCTCAGGCGTGCATGGCAGGGGCTTCCAAGATATCATAAGTGTCTAGCCACTGAAAGATTATTCCCTTTTGTCACGTTTATGACCAAGAAAGTTGAAGTTACACACAGATACGTTCATTTAATAAATACACACCGGAACTATCGGAAGGCTTAGAACATATTTACACTTATTTACTTACCATGACCCACATATAACTCTAGGTGAAATTATTCCACTGATTTTAATGTGATACAAAATCCATCAATTACCTCGTGGATCTCTTGCTAACCTATTAAGCTTTTTGCTAATGAACTTCTATCCCTCTTTAAACAAATAAGAGCTAACCCCCACCCCACACCTAAATATCTATATTCCATAAACGCCCTAATTCTGTCCCTTACGACAAATTTCCAAGTAAAATGTTCTAGATTCAGAGTTCTGAGTTAGGCAATATTCACCCTGGATTTTATTTCAGCACTGACAGAGAATTATTTGCAAAACCCCCCCCTTTTTCATGCTTTTTTTCCTCAGAAAGAAAAGAAAAAAGACACCTAAAAAAAGGCTTTGATTTGGAATTATTCCTCTGTTTGTTTTAGGAAAAGCTGGAATTTTTAGTGAGAAAAAATATTACATTTTCCAATCGGCTCGTGAAGCCTTAATTGAGCCAACTGTCAGATTCAGGTTTTTAGTGTGGTTTTCGCCTTTCTAATATTACTATTTGTGTATATAACTGGAGTACAGCTGGGGGGAAATATTACTAAATAAATAAAGCCCATGTAGCAATACTGGAAGGTAACGGGCTATGAAATCGGAGCATTCCCATTACAGCATGACAGATGGTCAGCTTGCAATTCTCAAAACCTTCCTGTGAAAACGTACATGATATATGAATATCTCATGGCTCCTACAAGGAGATCTCATCATCTCCACATGCACTTACATTTAATCAACTGCAAACTGCAGAACAATCTGTGTGTTTGGTGCCTCCTGATTAAATGCTAAATCTTTCCAGGTTTTACAGGCAAAAATAAGAAAGAAGTTAGGCGCTGGAGTTTCACCGTTTCCCAGGCAGCAGTGTCTAACCCACAGCTATTCTGCTAGAGCAGGAGATCTGGCAAGAATGCATAGAAGGAAACTTTACGAAGGTTTCTAATTGCCTGTTTCACGCTGATTCTCAGCTGCTTGTTTTGTTATCCCTTGGCTGTGCCTTGCCCTGTAATAAGCCCTTTTGTTGTAATTGATTTCATTCTCTTGATACATCCTTCATCTGTCTTTTAATGCTTTACTTTTCATGTTTTGATTAGAAGGCTAAACTCTAAAACCCTTTAGCATCTCTGTCGTTCCCCCCCTCCAGCCGCATCTCTGCATCCTGCTACGGAATACTTTGTGAGATAGATGACTTCTCCACCAGGGAAGCTCACACAGATAGTTGAGGGATACACCAGGGAGGCAAGCGCAGGAAAAAATAAGGAAAGACAAGGGATGTTTTTGTTCAGCTTTAGAATGAAGCTCACAAAATCTGTGTCGAGTTCCTCAAGCTGTGTTTCATGTGATCTTGGGGGAAAAATCATGCAGGGCTAGCTGCAGAAACAGAGGTAGGATCTCGCAGTACTTCAGGTCGCAAATCAAAGGTGCCTGTTCAATGGGTGATGTGCAGAAAACTGGCTCAACGAATGATTTCCCTCTAACATACATGAAAATTCTACAGGCCCAGAAGAGAAGCAGCATCTTTTTTTTTTTTTAATAAAATGTTGAAAAAAAGAAAGCCTGTCTGTGCTGCGTACATCTCTAAGGCAAGCAAAGAGAACGTGTTTGCAACTTACCCCTCCAACCTTCTCAAAATGAGACGCGTCTTTCTTGAAATCGGTGAGCGTCCCGTTGAAATACCAGGTGAAGCTGATGTCCAGGATAGGATCATGCTGAACCTGGCAGGGCAGGACGACACTTTCTCCGACAGTGACGTCCATGTTGGAAGGTGCCAAAGTAATCCTCGTTGGCTCTGTTGGGAGCAGAGTTACCCGTTATTGGACGGCCGTATCGCTGAGCTTTGCTCGCTAACTCATATTCGACCACGTTCTTCGACTCTGATTAATGACTGTCACTTCAAATGATGCAGCTGGACTATAAATGCTGCTGCTCAACCCCTCTTGTTGGAACACCGTGTCCTTGGCACATTTACCAGGGGGGAGGCTCCTCGACACTGAAAAAGTAAATTTTAACCTGCTGGCTATAGGCCAGTATACTTTACAAAGCTAAATGTGCTGTGACCCACAGCAATGGAACTGCCGTTCGAGAGGGTGTGTGGTTCTCAGCAATAACCCTCGTGTTTTGGAACGGGACGTTGTAGTAGCAGCCACTGGGACTATTAAGAGGTAGTAGTGACAAAAGGAGCTAATAAAATCTAGAAACTAGGGTGAAATGCAGTGGATATTTGGGTCTATATATCGTATAGAATGTAAATAGTGTCATCAAGAACTGGTTGTTATTCTGGAATCACATTAATCGAGAAAAATCCCAAGTACTGTAAATACTGTAAAAATACAATTTAATCCTAGAAACCCTTTGTACATAATTCTACCATTTGTATATAAAGGGACATGAATCATTCAGGAGCACAGGATGAAAATATGAAGCTGTTAATTCACTGAACAAAATAATTCTGTTTGGATCTATGAGATAAATTGGATTGGTAATGCAGGAGGATATTAGATAATCCTGAGTATGGAAAATCTTTGAGATATTCCAATCTTTAAAAAGGAACATCATGAGAAAAGACAATCTTCAGATCAACTTCACAGACTGCTGTGCCTTTTCATCCAGTATCTTAGACAGCAGCTGGTAATGGATGTCTTGGAGGAAGGGGCAAGAACCCTTTTAACAACAAACAGGTATAAACCGAAACACAGGAAGATTCCACCTAAACATTAAGGAAAATCTACTTTTATCTACAAATATCCTTTCATCTTTACCTATCCTTAAACATGTAACTTCTCACACTCTTTACCTTCCACCACATTTAGTAGTTTTTCAATAAAATACATCGTTGCAGGTCACCTCCATTCCAGCTTACCTACCTGTGACTATTAAGTTTGTTGAGCCACTGGCTGTTCCAAATTGGTTTCTTGCCAGGCATGTGTAGCTTCCAGCATCAGCTTTGGTCACATTGGCTACTCTTAGTCCTCCATCCTTTAGAAACGTGATTCTAAAAACCAGTGGAAGATATTTTAAAAGTTGCAGCGTTGGTTTGTAGTCAAAACGCTTAAATACAGTTACCTCAGATATATCCAACTGCAACCATTACCGACCTCATGTTTCAAAATCTTGTGGCCATACCTCCTAACAATATACAACAAATCTGAACCCATCCGTATATTACTTACTGGTCTGGACACTGGTAGAATGAATGTTTAAGATACGTATGTTTATAAGTGTGTAAGAGAGAAAGAAACCACACTAACTTCATCTTTTTCCGCTGCACCCATTGAAACTAGAATAGTTCTCATAAAAATCATAGAGTTTTTTTGGGTTGGGACTTCTAAAAGTTATTTTCAACTGTATTATGTTGTTTACCTCTTGCAGTCTCGCACGGTAACTTTGAAATACCTGTACGTCGTCATTATTATGATGCAATAGGGTTTTTCATAAACAGACATGTATTTTGCACTTCTGACGATTCACAGATACGAGCCTAACCCCAACTGCATGGAAGTCAACAGCTCATTTGCACAACCGACTCTCTAGAGAAGGATTCAGCCCATGCAAGGATTCACTGACACCGAGCAGGAGTGACCTGCAGACATGGTAGAGGAATGCTTTGTGGAAGGACTTGAAAGAAGGAAATTTCCCTCCACAAAAACTCCCCCATTGAGAGTCATACCCAATGGACAGATAGCACAGAACAAACCAGAAAGATGTTTCTAAAAGATGTGGACAAAAGAAGACCTGCAGAACTGATATAGAAAGAAGAGCACCAGCATCCCGCCAATAGAGCTTACATCCTCGACAACATTGCTTCAGCTAAAATCCATTTCTTTGGGGCAAAAGGTGATACAATAATGAAATTAACAGATTCAAATTCTAAGTGATGACAAATCACCTTGTTAGAATGACAGACAAAAGCATCTCGTGTGGGGCCAAAAGGAGTTTAATCAGTTTATGTCTGGAGGTAACCATCTTTCAGCCTTCCAAAGTGCACGGAGGTACCCAAGGCGATGGCACATTTGTAAGGGGCGCGTGTTCCATTAGTGTCTGCACCTCCCTGAGGCTCTAGTAACTTCTGGAAGACCCCCAAGTAATATTTGGCTACACTTTATATTAAATGGAATATTTAGAATTAATTAAACCTTACAATGCGGTTTATAGGTATTTTAAATGGGCTAAAGACGTGATGAATGCGTTTTATAGGTAATTATAATGACATCAGTAAAAGGCATTAAAATCTATCAATTATGGTTGCAAGTTATTGAGTTGTTGGACTTTATAGCTGTCTATTTTGCAAGGGTTTCTATTGCATCATCTACTTTGAAGCAGTTTCCAGTAGGAAAAAAAAGCAAGACCAAATGAAAAACCCACTGTTGACAAAGCTTGAGATGAAACAAAGGAAGAAAACAGGATTGGGGTATAAACCAGAAAATATCTGTTGTTTAATTAAAACAAATCACCCTTAGAGTGCTCTGAGCTATCTGCAAGTCTAGCTTGCCTAAAATAATTAAGCAATAGGCTTATTAAAATCAAGATATAATTAAGAATCGAGGTGTGTTTTTTTCAGATTTTAAAAAAAATTTAAAAAAGCAAGCCAGCAAATCAATTCCAGGAGAAAAAAAATCATTGTCAAAATGAAATCTTAACTGGTAAATGAAAAAGAAACGCTTTACTTTTTCAATTACAAACCAGTAAATGCAGCGCAGCCTATGGAAACACTAAACCCAGCAACAGCTCTATCCCTTCATGCTGAAACGTCAGACAAACTGAAGCTTTTAGCACGCTTAAATTATTAGATATTCACGCACTGTGAAAAAAACAAATGTTCTGTGGCTGGCCCGCTGCCAGGAAGCGATCTGGATCTCTAATGCAAAAAAAATACAGCCCATCCTTCGGCGTTCCCTGCACCTACAAGTGTTTCCGCAATACCTTTTGCTGAAGGCCAGCAATTGTCAAAGTGAGTTCCATCAACAGGCTGCACACTTTTGACGTAGCGGCAAACGGCAGAAATTTTAAGCCCCCTAAAATAGAGATAATCGGCGGAATAGTGCTTGGGCACATTGGCTTGGGCACAACTAGAGACCAATTGAGGAGCTATCTGGTCATCAGATCAAAATACCACTGACAAAAAAAAATCTCTTGCTAACTCTTCAGCGAAACTGTAGGAAATGAATCTTTGAGAAGATTCTTTTTGTCCAAAAGCCAAAGGAATGGCATAAAAACCCCCCGAGAACAGCCAAAGGTCTTAACTCTTGGTCGTGTCTTTTATGCTCTTTGACTGAGGTCGGCAGAACGGGAAGAGGGATAAAGCAGCTTCAGGACTTCAAGGTTCCTGATTTGAGAGGCCTGCGTTGGTCAAGCTATGAAAGTCCTCCTGTCCCACCCAAACTAGGAGCGTGTATTTGGCATTTGATCCTCCAGACAGCTGAGGGACTTCCGTGGGGTGACAGCGCCCATCAATTCCGCCCAGTCCGTCAGGTTTCATTCACGAGATCATAATTTGTTATTAGTCATCTCAGTCCTAACCGAGCATGGAGAAAATCCAGCTGTGAAATGAGCACATGTACTTCGCATACTGCAAAATTATTTTACTATTGTTACAGATTGTACCAAATTTTCAGCTATTGAAACAACTATCATCTGGGACTAGAGGGCAAGTGGTGCTCTAGGATGGCAATCTGAGATCTGCCAACTTCAGTAGCAATAGTGCAAGAATATTTCAGCTGTTCTGCATTCCCTGTCCCCACACCTACGTGCTCAGAGAACTCGGGCAGCATTATCTAGAGGTTTGCGTAGTTTTTACCTTTCTCACCAAAATCCTGTTAAATTGAGATGTCGATGCTGTACAACCACACATACGACATGACTGTGGAGCACAAGGCTGCCACCTGAAGCTTGGTGTCATTAATGAAACTGTTAATGAATGTAAATGTATTCGTCTTCCCGGGACAACGCTTTATTACTAATACAACAGACTTAATCAAACTAAGTAATCGCCGCCTTTCTGTTTGCCAGGTTATTCAGCAGAAAAGCCAACTCTTTTAGATCCTTATTGATATGGTAATAAACATAAACATACCGCTTTTTCCAGTTCGTAACACTCCAGTACAAAGCAACAGTGGAAAAGTGGGTCAAAACTGCCTTTTTATATATCAATCAAATTCCTATTAAATTAAACCGGATTAATTAACACGAAAGTCAGCAAAGAAAGAGCTCCTATTGAAGCACGGGCAAGTAAATGCATTATTTTCCACATCGCAGAATTTCAAACTGCTATGCAAAATGAAATAAAAATACTTAATTCGAAGCGTAAAGAAGACAAAGCCAGCAACGGATACTTCTAAGAATCATGCAACATTTTATAAGGAATTTTTTCTCCTCTTTTCTTTGCCCCTCTTTTTCTCCCTCTTTCTTTTGACATCACTTCACCACAGTTAAAGATGCTGAAACCGGAGATTTTTCAGAGAATTGCACTGCGAAGCTTTTCAGTGAAGTTAAAGTTTGCGGCGTCTTTTTGTCTTTTTCTAGTCTTGCTGGTAAAATCTAGAAACATCCAGGAATAAATATGGATTTGTTTACAGATGAAATACTGCTCCCCGTGATCTCAAACTCCCTGTATTAGTCTGTACCCAGGTGTCTGAGCCAGGAGCACAGGACCCACGACAGCCAACATGCAGCAACTGCCTAGTACATCAGTAACCAGAGAGCAGTTAAAAATCATATACATGCATAAAACCTTTAAAGAAGTCTTTAAAGGGGTTCTCTAGGTTACAGTGTATTTCGGTATATCTTGTGGTTTGGATGAGCTGAATTAGTAGCAAGTGTATTTAACCTTGGTTTAATGTCCAATCCTTCTTTTTTTAGAGGATAAAAGGAAAATAAAAGCACATCCATCTGGAGGTGGAGGTGTCTCAGACCAGCTTCTAAACACAGAAGAAGGTACATGAAGGCAGCTACAGTTTGCATCCTCTGCCTGCTCCACCTGCGCAGGATTCATGTGGAATAAACAAACCCCAGTTGTAGCTTCAAGACTGCAAATCAAATCTACTTTAAAGAAATTTCTGAAAGGCCTCATAACATGAGATGGTTGACAAGGAAGAGCCTGGGTAGGTAGAAGCTGGTCCCAGTGTGGTGGCACACGCTATTACCATAATACGGGGTGGAAAATTACCTGTGCCAGGTAATCAGGTACCCTCAGAGCGTCTCTGTCAGTCATTAAAGAGAATTCTTGTTAATTCTTGATGATTATCCTCATTACATCACCCCAAAATTATCTATTTCAAAGGTCCAAAATTGCATTATGGTGAGATGCGGATCTTCCTTCAATACCCAGTTAATTTAATTCCCATTTTCTGTCTCTCCTTCTGCATGCTCTACAGAGACCTCGACGTTTTCGCTTCTGTCTGTATTCTGCTGCCCTTTACTGCCTAGCCCTCTTTATTCAAGATACACTAAAAAATAAATAAATTTTTAAAAAATCACGTATTTTGCAAAACTAACAAGAAGCAAGATTGCATTCCTCAGCGCTGAACGATTTCTCAGTCCAGAGCTCGTGAATCCATTTTGAATTACATTTCCTTCCCTCCACAAGACATATCATATTCAGCTCATTTAATTAAAATTTACTGAGTCATTATCCAAATCTTCTACATACTGAAAACGCAGCACCATTTAAAAATAAATTAACACAAGCATCACTGCCATCAAAATGAAAATCTTTCAGGCTTTGCTGAAGCTATGTGGTCAGTACCTCCAGCAAAACATGAGTTCTCTTTGGAAAAAATACCCCATTACTATAATTTATTCATAGTATTTGTCCTTCGTTTTTATTATTCAAATGGGAATTTTCTCAAAAACACAGCGACTCGACCCATGTTGTCGCACCTTATGTGACATTTTCACTTTTACAGCTGATGGTAAGGACCAGCTCCACCCTTGTGCTAAGCCATCTTTGCCCCTGAGCCTCCCAGAAAGCCTTCCCAGTTCAGACACAGTCCACACCAGCATGGTCTAACCATGGTATCTATACCAGAGTGTGCTGGACATCCTCAGAAAAGGACACGCTCCGCCATTTCTCTCTGTTTAGATAAAAAACCAAAACATGACACTGTCCCCGTGCTCTACCAATGCTGAGTAACTCCACTAGACCACAAGCAGACCTACCAAAATCAACAGAAATATGGTTTTAACTACTCAAGGGCAATCAGATTTGGGAAATTAGGCATGTATTTATCCATCCCTGGAAATATTCCAGGTGAGGTTGGAGGGGGCTCTGAGCAACCTGCTCTAGTTGCAGATGGCCCTGCTCCCTGCAGGGGGGTTGGAATAGATGACCTTGAAAGATCCCTTTCAACCCAAACCAGTCTATGATTCTATGACAGCACAAGAGCTGTTCCCTTGCAGGAATCGACCTACGGAGACTAAATAACTTGCTGCACTCCTCAAAGACGCCGATTTCCCTCTTGCTCTTTACAAGCAAAAGGCAATTCCAAGGGAGGAGAGTCTCAATCTCCACCTCACATTCCATCTCTGTCTGTCTCTCCCAAGGAGCTCCTCTCTGGGCCTGAACTCTACCATAGGTCTGAGCTCCAAACGTAATTAAGCTCATTCTGTCCTCCCCTACCTCTCCTAGGCAAAGAGCATGTTGGCCCCCTGTGGCCAGCACTACCCCTTGGGGAACTCAATCCCTCCCTCTTTCTGCAATTAAAAAAGACACCCTTCCTCCCCCCCCCCAAGAGAATTCTCCATTAGAAACGTAGTTAATGGTTGAAAAACGTACTGCTAATTGGAAACGCTTCCCTGAATTGCACGAATTGTGGAGCTGCAAGAAATTCCTGAATTACAATTATTCACAGCAGACGGTAATGAACTCCAGCGCTTTCTGCACAGAATCGCATTTCTGCTTTTCTCTGAAGGTGAGTGTACTTCATTGAGATTAATTCAGGATTATTGGCTTGTTATTATGTTTCCTCTGTAAGCCATTTACAGCGTGCTGTCAAAAATACACCAGGAGCCACTTTGGGCCGTATTTTGGAAATACCTGGGCTTTACAGAACTAAAAGCCATAATTTATGTTCATAAATCTAAGCAGGCAGCACCATGTGTGCTCAATGTCTTTAGAAACCAAACCTTACTTTCTTTAGCCTGGTACCATCACCCCAAATGAAATTGGTGGGTGCTGCTTTTGAAGGGCAGCCCAAAGCAGCCATTAAGACCCGATCTCGTGCCCATCCAGACAGAAAGTTCACAAAGCAAGACACAAATTGCGGCTGAAATACTCTTCTGGATACATGTGGAGCCCTGCAAGGTCCAGGCGTGCCTGGCAGCTTTGATTACTATGAACTGAACACACACAGGTTAGCTGAAGACTGATGATAGGCAGCTCCAACAAAAGAGACAGGCAGGAACGGGTACAGAAATTAGGAGATTTCCTAAATGGAGAAAATCAGGTGCTATCCAGGACATGATGGGAGGTTTCGTGTAGAAAGAAAAACCAACTAGTGTTATTTTGAATGACATTTTGCTTGCAGGCACGCAGCCAGCCGGGGAGCCTGTGGTACCGTGTCAAGCTCTGTAATGACAGATGCCTCATCTTCTGCCAAACTGCCACATTTGACAACACTTGACACTGGAATAGATAAAAACTATTGTGGTCCCTGCGAAGAAAGAGTCAGAGCTGCCCAGATCAAGATGACAGCAAGTGTCCAAACCTTTTTGGTACAAGGAGAGAGATCTAGCCTTACAGTGGAGCAAATAATGGTCTTAATCGTAGCCTCTAAAACTTTTGACTTACCCGGCAGCATCTCCTGCATTTAGAAATTTCAAAACAAACCCACAACATGGTGTTTTACGGTAATAGGACTAGAAGAATTTCATGTGGTTCAGAAATAGCTTCGCCAGGATAGGCTAAGCTTTAAAAAACCTAACACAAAGACCTAGAGGAGCAGGGTTACCTTCACAAAAATCATAACTCTCTGCCATAGCAATCCTTCAAAAGCAGAACGTTCGGTTTCCTCAGCCTCATGTCCGGAGTTTTAAACATTTCAGCGACACCACTGTCCCTGAATTGTCCTGCTAAGTGCAGGGTGATGCCAGAGCGTTGCGAGAGGAACACTTGCAGCCATCTCGTCCTCGCTGCTCCCTGGCACACCCTGTGACTTTCTGCAGCTGTTGCTGTGACTACAGCCGGTATCTAACTCAAGACGTTCCAGCAACTCGCTGCAGAAAGGTTGACCTCAGGGCAGACTAAACTCCCAAATAATTACCCTGCTCCTCTGAGTTTTTACAGCCCGTACTGAGCGCTGAAGTGCTGCAGCTGGAATGTCCTAAGCACCACATTGCCTGGTTGAATGCCAAATCAGACATTTAAATATCTCAATTACACCTTTCAGCCAAGGAGTCTCTTTTCTGTCCCAGTTCGCTACCTCCAACTCTCACTCTATGCAAATATCACAATGTAAACCAGAAAGCTCAAAAAGATGCTGGAGAGGTGAGAAGCAAACGGCTGCTCCGGAACACAGAGAGGGACACTTCTGGGTAGTTTGATACTACAATTTAATCGGTAGCCGTGTGTAATTTTAGCTGATGACTAACTTAATAATGCTTTAATGGTTATTGCTGGAAAAACTGTTCAGACGTTGCTGGAAATCAACAGCTAGGGATCGAGGGGAATCACAGACTCTCCACTGAGAACTGCTAACCCCAAACCATATTCGCTATCATGTCAACACGGAGGCAACGGCAACGTACCATATCATGGGTAGATAAAGTTCATTGCTGCTTGGAAAGAACTTGAAAGTGTATTTTCCTGGGTTTATCTGCTATTCTTTACATCCCAATTCTAAACATTTTCCTCCCTCTCTCTAAGCCACATAATCACCAGGGCTGTCACTGGCCTCTCTGCCTCCTCACCGGCATTTTCAGAGTATTTTGTTGAAGGCTTTTAGTACTGCTTTATAGGATTTGCTTCTCCAGTCTTCTATCAGTACCTGGTTCTCTCTAAATCAGGCCAAACTCCGCGTTAAACTGAAAACAAAATCTGGCCCTTGATCCTAAAGCAAGTAATATACAGGTACTCTCAGTGCTCAGATGCAGTAACAATCAAAAGCCCACCAAGTAAGGCCCTCAGCTAGACAAGCTTCAGAGAGACTTTGCAACTAATTGGATCTACAGATGACACTGCTGCATAAAAAGACATGGACAAGCTTTTTGTAAGACTAGAACAAATAAACCAATGTGACTCGATACCTTTCATTTTCGTGTAGCTGCTCACCTCCCTTCTTCCAGGAGCATTTGGCCTTAGGGGAAGCTTTGGGCTTGCATTCAAAATCAACCGTGCTGCCTATTTGAACCTGGATCAGTTTCTTCATTGGATTCTTGGAAAAATCTGGAGGAGAAGCTGAAACAGATGGGATACCAACAGTGAAATAAAGCACCTTTATTTATATTAATGATGCTACTGTTTAGCACGTACATGATACTTCACAGATTCCAACCATAATTAAAAGTATGAACTAGTTAAACGGATCTTCTGTTGGACAATTACCCATTTCTCCTCCTCATACTGGTACAAAAGTAAAGGTCTCAGTTGTGCAGAGTATGTAATCTAACGGAGCATGCACAGAAGCTCACACCAACTTCATCTGAGCTGAAGCTATCGAACCCAACGAGCATTAAGC
>WEIS01021797.1:0-17061 GCA_013389965.1 Todus mexicanus | reverse complement strand
GCTGCGCCTTCCTGCGCTGCCCCTGCACTCGGGGAGCCCGAGCAGGCGCAGGAGCAAACTCCAAACTGTGTTTCTTGGGACTGGCTCAGGGTCACGCCCACTGCATCCTGGCACCGATCCCATCCTCAGTGCGAGGGGGAAATCGTTCAGCTGTGTCACCACAAACACACTGGAGCTCTGGACTGCACTTCAGCATCACAGAATACTTGTTAGTATTAAGATAGACTGATGGAAAAAAGATTTAATGATGTTTATGACATTCTGGTATGGGTAGACCCCATCACCACCCAACGAAGAGCTGCCCCAATCTACAGCACCGACTATTTATTGCCATTGTAGACAGATTACTGGAGCAGTTTCTTGTCTCCATCCAGAACACCTCTGCTCTGTCAGGTGCTGACTACACAATTCACCGATTTCCACGTATCCTTGTTTTTCTGCACCTATTTTTATTTGACGGGACTGCACCTCGAAGTACACCCATTGAATTCTTTTATCAAAGCTTAGTGAAGGTTCTTATTCCACATATTGTGGTTTTTACCAACAGAAACGCTCCACCTATTTCTTCTGAACACAATGGCAGCGCTAACTGCGAAAATAACGCAGGCTTTCAATGAAGCTGGCTCGTCCTCTACCTTTCCATTTCCGTCCACGCTATTACTGGTTAGGAAAGCACCCGAGATGCCCGGAAGAGCCGTGAGATTACCTTTCAGAAACCTGAACTGCTTGAGGAGGTCTGCACCAACGAAGGAATCACAGAGATAGAGCAGAAGTCCACTGAAGAACACACCTTCGCAGTTGACGTTGACTGAGTGCGGGCGGGAGCTAATATAGCATAGAGCCACCTGAAACGAAGGGAAAAGAAAGAAGCCCTTCTGTGTTTGAAAATGCCTCAGTATGACTTCAAGTGGAATGGGAAATGCTAACAGGTGAGCCAGTCGGTGTTTGTAAAAATACAATCCAACAAAGATGCAGTATTGAGCAAACTTCTCCTAGGAAGTAACACGTGGAACTAACTTCCTTCCAGGTTCAGATTTAGTCACCAAGTCTGCGATACGTTATTTCAGGGCTCTCTGTAATTCGGTTGGATTTTCTGCTTCTCCCTGAGTTACTTGCTTACGATGACAGCATGCGAAGATTATTGAGGTTTTCTAATAAGGATGGATTTGTCAAACACAGCAAGCAATTCCCTGAGTGCCGAAATTGCCGAAGCTTGTTCTCCTCTGCACTGTAATGTGCCTGCTCTTGTTGACCGCAAGCAGCAACCGAGCGCTCCCCATCCTTGGGGCTCTCGTGGATTTCAACGCTGTGATGGCTGTTGTGTATCAAAGAGTTGCTTCTCTATCTCGCCACCGACCTCCATAAAATTTGACAGAACAAAACCCTCGTTGAACTTCCGCCCTGCGTCAGAGCCAGTTCAAACTGACCAATGGGTTCAAAAATTCTGACTTCGCTACCTACAGGCATCTAAGGCATACTTGCAAAACCCCGGGTTACCTAGAAACCCAGGTTCATAACAAGAAAAGCATCTAGAAGGAGAGCTGCATTACAGAGGGTGAGCTTTGGCCATCAGCGAAGCGAGCCAACAGATGAGGGTTGCATTAGAAACTCTCTTAGATAAAACAAGTTTGTTTCAAGTACAAATAAACCACAGCAAATAAAAAGTGGTGTAATAGAACAGTGGTGTAAAAAAACCCCTGTGGATAGTTCTTGTGCAGCCTATGCAGCGCATCAGCTTCTGTCAAGAACAGCATCACTTTCAGGTTTTTGCTTTATATGAAGTATTATTTTGGACAGATACGCTCCATTCCTTTGCAAATCACAGGAATCCATCACAGAGCAGCCAGCTAGGTGGCCTTACTGCCAACTCCTCAAGTGGAGCAGGTCCTTCAACGCCAGCAGCACAGTCTGTTTGAGACCAAAGCCTTCAAATGTGTTCTGGTTTGAGTTCGAACAGAACTAATTCTGCTCGGTGATTTTACTTTTTAGCTCGGTCTCTTCTAACGAGCAGCATTGTCTGAAGTTAATGGCGTATTTTCAGAGAGCGCGTTTGATTTTAGCAGTGCTAATGCTCAGTGTTTACGGTTACTACCAAGGATTGGTGCGTGCAGAAGGGCTCTTGTTTATACTTGCTCCTGTGCGGACCAAGGTCACTGCTAAATCTTGTGTATCATGTTGGGGGTACCGAAAGTAGAAGGGCACACCTGTGGGGAGAAGCGGACAGGACAGGGGAACCTAAACTGCCCAGCGAGATACTCCATCCGGGTACGTTAGATTCAGTACAGAGCCAAGGGATCACAAGGCTCTACATCATATTCGGTATGCGGCTGAGGGATCACGAGGGCCAAGCTCTTCAATGAGCAGCATCCAAGGAGGACTCCGCTCTGCCTTCGATCCCAATCCCTGTGTCCCTGAATCCTGTTCCAGAATCCAGCTCCTGAATCTGCTTCTCATCTGCTGCTGAATCCAGCCTGGGTCTTCCCCAGCGTCTGCTCAACACCACCAGCGGTGACAGTGATGGAGTTGCCATCAGGGGAGCTGGGTTCGATAGTGGGGTTTGTATATATTTGTATATATTTCATTTTATTATGATTATTTTCATTAAAGCCATTTTAGTTTTTCTCTTCCAATCCCTAAGTCGCTCACCCTTATTCCCCTTCTCTTCCCCTTTGGAAGGGGAGAGGGTTAACAGCGAGCATCTGCTATAGCTGTAGTGGAGAGCTCTGACCCTAAATCTTGGTAAAATGCTACCCGTGATGCTTGAGGGTTCAGAAAAGAAGGGGTTTCCAACACAAGAAAGATGTTCAAGTAAAGGTTTGCATTTCCTTGTCCCCATTATCCCAGCAAAGATTTTGTACCTCGAGCCCGATGTTCAGGTAGCAGTCAATGGCCAATACCGGGTTCTTGAAGTTACGAACAGCCTTCGGGAAGAGTTTGTAGGTTGCGTGTTGAAGGAATTTCTCCAGGAGGAACTGAGATGGGGCTGCCAACAAGGTATGCTCACTGTCGGGGGCGCAGACATACTGGAGAGGCATTATTGGTGCTAGGCTGTCCGACACCTGCAACGAAACCAACGGGAGCCCCTTTTAACCCATCTACTCAGTGTATCTCCTCTGCAGGAGTTCCCCTACACCTGGGGAAGGAACCCTCGTGACAGGAGAGGAAGAGAGAAAGCTGGGGAAAACAATCCAAAAAATCCCAACGGGATTTTGACACAGCACCGCAGCACACAAACGAATTCACGACTTGCTCTGCAGCTGCCAAGTGCTTCTGGGGCTGCTTGCCTACAGACAGGACGGAAAGTCGGGTTGTCACAACGCCCTCCAGCCTGCCTAAATCCTGGCTAGCATAGCAAGTTACATCCTCCTTGTGTGAAATCATCCACACTAAACATTTTTGCTGTGGAGTTTTCTCACAGTCCGTCTTGGAGTTTTCTCACAGGCCGGTCCATCGCTACCAGATTCCACGGCAACCACAAGAAAAACTGATAAAACTCCCTTCCCAGATACTCCAGTCTGGGGTTTAGTCAGTTAAATCTGCAAGACCGGGGTGAGTTTTTAAAAGGGGGATGGTGTGGGATGTGTTTAAAACCACCAGATACACAAACTGTAAGGTACTTATATTACAGAATCATAGAATAATTAAGGCCGGAAAAGACCTCTTAGATCATCAAGTCCAGCCTATGACCTACCACCACCACCACCACTCCTTTGAAATATACCTCTGTGAAAGTCGGCACACGGGTAACAAACTCTGTATGAAATACTTTGTATTCTCACGCTGCTTTTGGTAAGTATTTGGATTCCCCAGGTGGATTTCAGAGGGTTCCAGCTTTCAGTGCCTTTCCTCAGGCCTGTTTTTGTGAGCAAGCGCCAGGGCTTCACAAACCAGCAAACACTGGGAAAGCAGCGGCGATGCTGAACTGCAGCTTGCTCGCTTTTGTCTGCAAATTCTTCCACTCCCAGAGGTATCACTGAATAGCTAGAACAAATTCTTCCCCATCCCAGTCCATCTTCTAATTAGGAGGATTATTGTTCATAATTTATAACTAGCGAAATTTTAATTATTTTCTATTTCTGCTGCGGCAGCCCTGCCGCGGAGTAGGTCGTGAGTGTCAGATGTCAAATCGGCACTAAATAAATCTCAAAGGCTGGAGATTTCATTATTTCTAGGGGAAACGGGTGCTGGTTTTACCCTTTAGATATGCCAGAGCATACATCCACGCTTACCATGATTTTGGGCTTGATGACAAAGTCCTTTTGCCCTCCAACCTGAATGTGTTTCTTCATGACACTGAAGTTGTTGAAGCGGCAGATGAGCAGGCTGCTGCTGTTGGTCCGTAGATTAAAATCTACATCTTCACAGAAATACCTGGGCATTAAACACAAGATCACTAAACCAGCTGTGTAGTTTTTTTGTGCGTGAGCAAAGCGTTCACGCACTCGCTGCTGAAATGCACCGCAGTGGGCTGAGGAGAGGAGAGCTTTCTGGCCGTCATCCACCACGGTGCCTACACCAATTCTCTACGCAGCTCTGAAGACTCATTCCTTCAATGTGCTACTGGGGTAGGCAAGCAACTTCTGGTCATCCTAAGACCAGACGAGTCTTCACTTTTCAGGGCATCTGCACGCTTCTTCCCCGTACCAACCATGCCGAGTCTGGCTAGCCCTCTCATTCTCCTCATGTACTGCCATCGATCATTTCCTCTCTGCCTTTTCCTCCTTTCCCCCCTCTCCCCCTTTTAGTTCTTTTTTATACATATTTTAGAACTGAGAGAAGCTCTCCCGTAAGCAACCTCCGCTTGGGAACAAGGCAGTTGTACATGACAATTGTTCTGATGAACTGGAATCGGGGCATTAAAACGTCTTGACAAATATTTGGCTGTAGGAGACAGCAGTTGAAAAGTACCATTGAATCCTGCACTCTTTACAGTGTCATCGCTCACTTCTGTGGGCTGTTCCCGTCTCGTGATTCAACCGGAGAGTTCAACCACACCAGATCCCAGTTTGCACTGCCAGGCTACGATTCCTCAAATAATACAGGATCCCTGCAAACAGCCCCAGGAGCCCAGGGCTCGGTGCCCCATGGGCAGTATGTGGCTAGCAGAGACAGCCTTCATTCTAAACTCGCTTGGCCGGGGAGGGGGGAATCAGGCGTCGCTTCAGCCCGCGATGAGAGCTCGTGGCAAAGCCCCGTGAGAGCTCTGCTTTATCACAAATGCTTTAGGATGGAGTTGGGCAGAGGGAGGAAAGCAGAAAGTCCCTCTTCACAGCAACGGCTCAACTATTTCCTACGCTCTTCTTCTTAGTTGTGCCACAAGCTCCTGCCTCTTACAGAGGCACGCTGGAAGCTCCGCACTCTTCCTGTGACTGATGGAATTTCGGCTTCTTTCCGCTATTCGCGATCTCCAGCTTACTTCTTTCTTCTGACGTTTCCTCTTCCCACCCCCCGCCCCAGCCCTGCCTTTTCAGGCCAGTGTAGCCCTCCCTTGCCCTTGCCTCATTGTCTCTCTCCCAGGTTTTTCGGCTGACGAGAAGTTTGAATGCTTTACTTATTCACACGCAACATATCTCACCCTGTGGTTTATTGTTGTGATTGTGCGCTCATTACCTAAGGCCGGATCTTGCATTTATCTTGACCACATTCAGAAAAATGGTATCAAGATTCTTATCACACCAACATATTATTTTAACACCTAGATACATACATACATATATATATATATATATATAAATACCTACCTGTTTAGATCATACTGCACATTCTGGGTCAGGTCTATGTTGAGCAGTATAAAATCATGCACGTGGCACCTGGAAAACAGAGCCTTGGCTTTCCTGGCATTCAGCTTGCTGTTCCATTTCTGAACACCCAGTATTGCATAATGAACAATTTTGGGGGTGGCTTCAATGTGTTGAAGGACGCTTTTCAGAGACACATTCTTGCTGGAACACCCAGGTTCCAGGGACTGGCTGCAAAACATGATTATACACGACATACGAACACAGCTTATTACTTTTATATACCATACAGCCTGTATATATACATACAAGTGTATAGAAAGGACCGAGAAATTCCACTAACGAGACTGATTACTCTGGATGTTGTAAAAAGATATACATGAATGCAGACTTTTAAAATAACAGCCAGCTAATCTTATCCCATCAATTTAGTCATTCTAAGAAAATGGGCCTTTCAGCGTAATAAGGCCTGTGGTGGGTTAACCACAAGTCGCTCTATTGATTCCCCACACAGACCTCCCTCAACATGACACGGGGGAAGAGAATAAGATAGAATCAGCCCGTGGGTTATGACAAAGGCAGTTTAATAGGAAACAAAAAGAAAGCAAGGCTGCGTACGCAAAGTGAAGCAAAGCGAAATACTGAATGTGATCTCTCCTTCCCATAGCAGGCGATGTTTGGCCTCTCCCAGGAAGCAGGGCTCCGATACCTGCAGCGGTTGCTCGGGGGACAAATGTCTTCTCTCACAGATACCCCCCTTCCTCCCCTTTTCCTCAAGCTTTTATTACTGAGCTGACGACATATGGCATGGAATAGCTCTTTGGACAGTTTGGGTCAGCTGTCCTGACTGTGTCCCCTCCCAGGATCTTGTCTACCCTTGGTGCTGTGCTCAGCAGCACTCACAACTCTGGTGCCTTACCAACAACCTCACAGCACAGTAAGAGCTGCTCTGGGGAACACTAACTCCATCTCAGCCAAACCCAACACAAGGCCTTATACAGCAACTTCGAAAGAGAGAAGAAATAATCTCGTGCGGTATTTCTGGAACGCTCTTTTCTCTGTAATGGCCAGAGTAAGTGCTAAAGAGCTTAATGCCTTCTAAATAATCTGGTTTCAATGAGAAACATAAATTGAATCAAAACATATCAGGGACATAACTTTGAGCTATCACTCAGATTGTGACTGCAAGCATGAATTACTTTAGACAACAAACGTGCACAAGGAGGGGTTTGCTGATGGTACTGACTGTGGGACATTGATGTAAGGGTAGAATCAGGTGGAAGTGTTCAACAACAGAACGTTGGATGCTGGTAGTCAACACGACAAGTCTACAACCTTCCCACTTACCTGAGTGAAAGAGCTGATTATTATTATTTTAGACAATATATCAAATGTCTAAGTGTACAGTTCCTGGGCTCTCTGAATAATAATTGAGCGAACTGACCTCTGTGAGGCCCTCTGGACAGGAAGCCTGGTGTTGCTACATCGAACTCACTGTGGAAAACCCGCTTTTGCTTAGCAGCATTTCAAGTACATTATCAGCAGCTTCAGCTACCCGACTTTTCTAGTTGTCTGGACTTTCAGATGCTAGAGATGAGCCTAAGTCACGGGTGTGCTGCTGCCTGTGCTGGATCAGTGTACTGGGTGGTCACTTACCTCGACTGTTCATGGACGCTGTGCATGTTCCACAGCACACAGGAATCATCCATGACCACAATGAACGGCCAGACGCACTGGCGTTTGACTCCCAGTTCCTCCAAGCGGTTTCGTTCCAGTTCTAGATTGTGGTAGGAAAGCTCCTTAATAAGGAACCTGGCAGCACCTGAGAAAAATACCATAAGGAAGACATACAGAGATCTTCATCGGACTTTTTCACTCTCTCTTCCCAGAAATAGGCTACATGAGAACATCCGCAGTCATCACCCTTTATGAACTTATTGTGAGATCTTAGTTTAAAAAGAAATCGACGTCCTTTTTTCAGTGTGAGTAAATATAAAACGCCAAGAAGACTGCGCCTTTCAGGAGGCTCTGCAGAGCACGGGTTTGTGGGCGCTAATAAAGTAACTTGAACCACGAAGGGGCCGAGATCCTAAGACTGAAGCTACTTAAAACTTCTTGCAGAAATAACTCGGCGTCCATGAAGTCTAACGTTCAAGCCCCCGGTGTTCAGCTGCAGTTGATATTTAGCTTCAGGTAACTAAAAAAGTTGCAATTTGAAAAATCACCTAGAATTAACGTTCACACAGCAGGGCCCAGGAAAACGAGCGAGCATGACCTATAAATCCTCAGGTATTAAATTGAGAAGGCAGTGATCAACATAAACGTTTATTCCACCTGCCTAGCAGCAGCTCTTACACATCCCTGTATTTTGCACAGATATTGCTGCTACTATCACAGCACCAACGTGAGGAGCTGCTGCGAAGTTTCCTTCAACAACATAACCCGTATTTGTCCCACGTGGATTTTGGTACCTTGGCAGCAAGGAGAGCGTTTCTTACCAATGCCAGCGTTGTTGAACATGCCTGGCAAGACAAGCATGATATGGTTGGGCCAGTATTTGCGGTAGAGCGGCATTTCATACTCTTTGACTACAAGGAGGTGAAGGTGGCTGATGCCTTCCATGGCGTGGTAGAGGTTCAAGAGGCCATGCTCATGACGCCCACTCGATGGAGTGAAGATAGGACTCTTGACCGCATTCAGATTCTGCTGGAACAGGAGACATTTTGGCAACGTTAGGTAAAAGCGCGGGTCACTCCTCCCACGCATTTTTAACAATTTATTCATACTGGATTTTAGGTCTATTGGTCATTGCCAGACACGCAAACTGAACATTAGGAATGCAGGAAGGGAAGATTGCCCTCAAAAACTCCAGTTCCAAGGACAGTCAGGCAAGAATCATGCAGAGGATTTTAAAACAAGAAGAAAAACAAAAACCAAACCCCAACCCAGACAACCATCATTCGTTTGCAAATGGATGTCGACCGCGTTCAGCAAACGGAGCCAGCAGGTGGATCGGAACAGCACACGCACCTTGTCAGAAATGAGTGGGAGACGCATGCTTTCGAGATGTTTTCCCTGCTTGCTGAAGACAAAATGGTTCTCTTTTGACTTGGGGATTATAAAATGCAGTTGAACATCTTCTCCCAGCATTGAGGATGAAAATGTGAATGCATGCAGAGTGGAGTCAGATATCTATATATAAAATAACAATAATAAAAAAATAAAAAGATCTGCAAGAACGTAACACATAAGGAGCATATGGCAACCTGCTCCTACAGTCACGGTACTGGAAGCCATCAGGGAAGAACATCCAAGATACTCTCTTTCAGTAACTGAAGTTAGCTCTAATGTATTCTCATTTTCCTCTACCATAAACCACATTCCTCAGGCATGTAACTGGCTTTGCAATTAGAAGAATCGGCTTTCCGTACCAGTAATGATCTTGGGCCAGACTGGACTGTTCCGAAGTCCATTTGAGATGGAAATTATTTCACAGGATCAGAGAATGGCAGGGGTTGGAAGGGACCTCTGCAGATCATCTAGCCCAACCCTCCTGCCAGAGCAGGACCACCTAGAGCAGATCCCTCAGGAACACACTCAGGCNGGGAAACTGTTTAAAACCTTCGTTACCTCGGGAAACTCTTCTCTACCTTCCCTACTTTGGGGAACTAACACAGTCCCCCTCACTTGAAATTAGTTTATTGCCTTAACACCGCTTCTTTCGCAGAACTGGTTTATTGCCGCCATTCAGCTGCACTCGCTTAACAAATTTACAGCCGTCCCCCGGCTGGTTGCTTTTAGGTTGATCGTGTGAATTGGGTAATTAATAAAAGCTGCTTTGTTTGAAATTGCCAATTGCTCGATCGCGTTTGTAATTGGGAATCCATTTCCGAACCGGAACATGAGTAGAGGGAACAACAGATGCCCTTTGGGAGGATCTGGCTGTGTCAATGTGCTTCATGAAGGCACGAGGTTTAAATCAGACCTGCTGGTGCAGCTATGAGATAACTGACGCTGTGCGTTGCTAAGTCAGTGTGTCAACGCTGTGATAGCTTCAATGGCAAGCTGTTGGAAAAGATCAGTAAGCAAGGCAAGAACGATTTGAGCCAAGAAACTTCCAAGAAAATTGGTGGCGGTGGTGGTGAAGAAATACCGTCTGACCTGCCAGTCTTCTGCAAGCGTAACTGGTTTAGAAAGTTTTTTTAACTAAATGGTTAAAAATTATCATTTTTGTGTAGCAACTCACGAGCTACTGCTGAGTTACACCTAAATGGAGAAAGAAGTAGGCCTCCCAGTTTCCCATCACAGGTACGGATGGATGGCGTTTAGATAGGAGAAGTATCTCCCTTAATTTCACAGTCCTCTCCCATGAGATACGGTGAAGCTCCGGACAGGCCGAACAATGCATTGGCTTGAGACAGCCAGTCACAATATTCACCCGCGGTCAGAGACAGCTGCAGAGCAGAACTGCTCACGCACAACACAGGAGATACAGCTGATGCTCCAAGGTCTGTAACTCAGTCATCTCCCCCGAGAATGGAAGAATTAAACAACTCCATCTCAAGGAACACGAAAGCACAAGTCCTGAGACCAGAGCAGGACACCTGGAGAGCCTACAGAGAAATCCAGGATACAATTTCCCCTCGGACCCTGACACCAACCTGTGCAGCGGGATTAATATCCATATACTGGTGGCACTGCTCACAGTGATGGAACGTATTGTAAGCTGCGTATTTAGTCAACATCACGGATACAGTCTCCCTCTTCTTAGGTTCCGTTGGTTTTGTTTCTTTGCTTGTTTCTGCGGGGAAAAGTAAAAGAAGTAACAGAAAATTTATGAGTGTTAAAAGAGAGAGACAGTGATTGTGAAGCACACACACATTTCGTTCTATAACATTTTGGAGATTAAAGGCTCTTGGGAATTCACGTATTTGACCAAATCAAAACCAAATGATTCTTTGTAGGTAAGTACTCCTAAAAACCTCTGCATTTTACTTACCTTGTTTCACTCTTGAGAGTTGTTCCGTGTACACAGGACTTATAGTTCTGTACTTGGGGTCATGTACACTCAAGTCAAAAGACATTTTGCTGATGATCTCTATGTCCGGCCAGTGGTCGTTGCTGGACTGAGGAATTTCACTGTTTTCTGTATGACCTGCAACAACACACTTCAGGTAAGCAGGATCAGGTACACAACGAATGGTGTTTATATGACGTTTGCTGATTTACAGTTGCATAGAAACTCACTCAGGTGCACACAGAGCGAAGGTAACGGGTGTAAACTGGAACACAGGAGGTTCCACTGGAATATTCGGAGGAACTTGTTTGCAGTGAGGGTGCCAGAGCCTGGCCCAGGCTGCCCAGGGGGGTTGTGGAGTCTCCTTCTCTGGAGACGTTTCAAACCCGCCTGGACGAGTTCCTGGGGGACTTGGTCTGGGTGATCCTGCTCCGGCAATGGGGGGATTGGACTGGAGGAGCTTTCGAGGGCCCTTCCAATCCCTGACACTCTGTGACTCTGTGAACACTAGGGGTCTGGAAAAGCATTTCAATAAAAGTAGTGGGAGAAAAAAAAAAAAGCCACAACAAAAATCCCCCCAAAATTCCAAACTGCTCTTCTGTTGGAGTTCAATGAATTCCTGGCAGGGGTGTGACATGTTGCTCTGATCACAACGGGCCAGATGGCGTGATGCAGAAATTCTCTTACATTTTGATATTTCATTGTAAGTTTCTGGGGTACTTCAGTTCAAATAATGAGAGAGTAACAGCTCCCAGAGCTCCAAATCTAAGGAAAAAACTTGGCTTTTTTTATTTCTTTTTTTTTTTTTCCATTTACCAGCACTTTCGGAGCAGAAATACAAACTAGTCTTTTCAAAGATTTGAGAACAACAACATTTTCAGGATGCCAGTCTAATGGTCATGAGATTTATGCACTACAAAGTTATATCCACTATAAAATGACAGCCTGACGTAAAGGACACCCTGAAGAGGACTGATTTTTAAACGGGTTTGTGCTTCTCAAGGTAAAGTCCTGCCACAGCAGTTAATGGATCTGTGAGATCTGACAAATAGGAACAAATCCAAAGAGACTCCCCCTCGCCTCATTCCTCAGCGTAAGATCTGTAAATCACAGACAGAGACAGTCTTACTGCAAATTACTATCTAATTTATAAACAAATATAAATAATGGTGACCTTTTGGCCAGAAACAAAATGTTCTTAAATGTCCTGTCTACTTAAAAGCAGTCAGTGCTTAAAACCTATCACGGAGAGATAACACGGGCAGATGTTGCCCATTTACAATTTCAAGCTCACTTTCATTTTAATACTGTTCAAATATATCAATCCAAAATACTTTTAATAGTTCTCAGCTAAGCCCAATAGAAAATTTACATTTTAATTAATGTATATTGAAATATATGCATCTATAGTAAGTCTAGCTACACACTAATGGACAGGAAAGGTGGTAGCTGTAATTTATAGACTTTTTGTGAGTCTAGAAATTTGTCACCGCTGAGTAGTAATACACAATATGCATCATAAAGAGCCTTGTTAACTACTAAATACTTACTGGCATCAATCTCTTCTTCATCATACACATCAACTTCCAGCAACCGGATCAGCATGCGGAAGAGAATCCTTAGGAACTGCAAATAGGAGCCAGTCTTTCCTACCTGGGCCGGAGATGGAAAAAAGTCCAAAACCCAACTCAGACAAGTACAAAGGAAGGATACGTTTCAGATAAATGCCTTTGGCCTTACCCTGAAAACATAACAAGATGTAATACTCCCCATTATGCTGAACAGTATGAAAAAATTATCTGCGAGCACAACCTGTCTCACAGCCTGTGTAAGTCGTACACAGGGAAATCAGCAGTGACAACTGCTTCTCTACTGATACTCTCACGGCGATTTTATGCCCAGTACAATCCACGCGTATTTCATCGAGGCTAAAACATGACAAGACAGCAGCACCCTTCCTCTCCTTACCACTTCCAGCCTGAAAATTGGACTGATTTTTGACATCACTGTGTGCAACCTCTCGGGGCGCCTTTGCAGTACAATCTGCAGTTCTCGTCACTGGTCCTGCTAAGAAGGCAAGAGGAAGGAACTGTTGTCTTACTTGTGGTGGTCCTGTCAAAAGCAGCCGCCTGGGGTGAAAACTCCTCAAGCCAGACGTCTCACTCTGATTGCTGAAGTCTGCATGATGCTGTTGGACTGTCGTCCACTGCCTGTAGTAGAGAGACTGCTCTTCGCTGTTCATGTCTTTGTGAAGGAGCGGCCTCAGAGAGCTCAGCCAAGACACGTCAGCATGAGGCAGGAGGGAAGAGGAAGAAGGCAAATTTCCACTTCTCTGTGAGCTCAGAAGACAGTAGGCAGCTTTCGACAGGATGACGATGCGCGGCAGTGCAGCGCGGGGGGCCTTGCTGTCTCTGGCCAAATGGGCAGCCCATTGAAACGACTGGGAGACCGAAGACAGGGATGATAGTTTCGAAGTGGTGCTGCTTGCCATCTGGTTACCCAGGGAGTCGCACTCTTGTTTCAGGCTCTCTCCCGCTGTGAAACTGGGGTAAGTTCCCTCATCCACCGAGCTCTGCGCCACAGTCTTAAAGTTAAGTGATGACGCTTGCTTCTGAGACTTGTCTGCAGCACTGGAAGAGCTCACGCCATTGTCTGCCAGGGAACCTGGGGAAATAAAGAGCAGGCAGTGAACAGATACTGACTGACATAAGAAAATGTAAAGAAATCATTAACTCACTTGATCTACGGGACAACCCTAACCTTCAAATACTTCTGTTCAACGAGCGCTGCTGAGCGAGCTCATCCTGTGGCTTACTTAGGTCAGTTGTTTCACCATTTAAAAAGAAACCCTTAACATCCATCTGTTCCCCTTGCTGCAGAGGCAATGGCCCTTCTATTACGGTTCAGATTCCAAGCACAAGTGTCCCAGTCTCAAATGACTGCTAAGCTCTGTATGTTAACTATCATTCCCCATCTGGAATTTAGACTTTGACAGTACAAAACCTGCTAGACTCCAAGTACAAGACCCCACCATACACATAGATTGATTTGACACTCCTTCATGTGGGGAACAGAGCATTCATTTTACTGCAGGTTTAATGTGAACTGGGCTATGCTCTCTCCTCCGTAACAGCCAGGTTTAGTTGGTGTGTGGCAAAGGTCCAGTTCAACTGTGTCTTAATACCTCAAACTCACAAGGAAACAAAGGGAAGGACCCAGAAGTGCCTGGGGAATACAAGGAAGGGAAGGCCTGGTGGGAAATGATGCTCCACTGATGCCTGAAGAGGCAGGCCAAGACCCAGCCATTCTGTTTGTCTTGGCAAGGAGGCAAATATCCATCCTCACCCATAGCTAACCCCTAGAGTTAGAGCATTTTTCTGTTCCTAGGATTTTATACTATCCATTTCTACTCTGACTTTTAAGATCTTTTCAGGATCCACCAGATGAAATTAGAAACAAATGTGAAACGTAAGTTTAAAAATAAAATTCACAAGGGACCCTTAGCTATGGCACACCATCCTCCCACTACAACGCCCCCCACTTTTAGCTGTACACAGGAAAAATGCTCACTGTGGAAAGAATCCGGTACTAACATTTCATTGCCTAGCTTGCAGCAGAATGCAACTCGCATTCGACTAAAGATCTCAAGGTTTGCATTCAAATTCCAACGACACAGGAACAAAGACTTGTTTTTCAGGGCAACAGCAGAATAACTGACCTGAGGTTCCAGTGACAGCACTGCTGTTACTCTGGGGTCGGTCCAAGTCTATCAACAGCTCATCAGAGTCATTCTCACTGCCATTAGCCTTCTCGTGCTCCTTCTCACTAAGGTCAAGAGCTACAATAGGCCCTCGAATTGACTCCTTGGAGATGTAGCAGCATGCCAGGCCTACTTCTTGCTCTAACGCAGTCCGAGTTAAGTAGCTTGAGTCAATTAGTCGAAGGTCACAGTATTTCAATGACCTAGAAAACCCAACGCAAGAAAAAAGGAAAGGTTTTCCTTGACTTTGAACAATTCCTCTCTTTAACTGCATATTAAATATTTATGAACAATTTTATTAGCCGGTCAATAGAAAATTATTTTAAGATATTCAGCACAGAAGTTATGCTCTTTAGTACTTTGCACAGACATTCATTGACCCGCGAAGTACAGCAGCTTTACTTTTCACAAACCACACTTTCCCAAACTTTAAACTGTTGCCAAATGAAGTTGAAAATACACCTATTTGTGAAAAAATAGCCACATGGTATCAAGCCATTTATCCACATATCCAAACATGTTAGAGCACAACCATATTGCAAAAGTAATAACAGCACCTGGGGAAAGTTTCTCCTAGAGGGTCCTTGCCAGTTAGAATAACAATGCAAGGTAAGCCTTCCAAATCCTGATAGGTGCGAGGGATCCAGTCATCTTGCTCATTTCCCCTCCAAGCCTGTGAACAGAGAAACTTCCAGTCACATTTAAACGATACCTTGTAAACCTTCACCTGGGTTGTTGTTTCAGTTCTTTGTAAACTGAGTTCACTTACCCAACAGCCAACAGGAAGGAGACCTTAGGTGCAGGCACGCATTTTTTCTGGTAGCCAAGTGTTAGCCAAGCATTAAATGCACAGAGAAAGAATGCACGGCATATGTTATTCAGGGCTGGAAACATACGTCTAGTGTGCTATTAGTGTGGTCTTTTCAGAGAAAAATGTAGGTGATGTCTTTGACTTCCAGCTGGCACAGACAAAAGTTCTTTGAAATGAATGTAAAGGTAAAATAAGACCTTCAAGTGGAGTATAAAAATGATTCCATGATCCTCAAAGAGTTGCTTAATTATTCTATACAGTGAAAGATTATATGAAAGCAAAAAAAAATCCCTTTCACTGCTGGCAATTCCACAAGAAAGGACTCCTTACCTAGAGTCTACCAAGGCCCAAGACCACAAGACTACCATCTTCCCTTAACACTGGAAAGGCCAGTAGCATCAGTCCCATTGTCCTTACACCCTTCAGCCTCCTTGGGTCAGCAGAGCTTACTGAACCTGGCTGAGCCCATTTGTGTTCTCTGTGTTGGATGCAGTTTCCCAAAAACATTGCTGTATCTTGAGCCAGCAGTATTTTTCTTGCCGTGTTGCACAGTGCCCAGACATCCAGGTGATACAGGCAGTATTTGATCATGACAGGCACGAGGTCTAAAGCAGCTGTTCAAAGAAAGACTGAAGGACTCAGAGACTCTCACTTAGAATGGCATGTTTCCTTTCTATCTCTACAAACACTGACGTTGTATTAAAAAGCTGAAATGCAGGTTCATATCCAGCCATTCCTGTCAATAAATTTTGGGTACCGCCAGGAAAACAGACAACACAGCCTCCTGGATTACTGACCAGGCAAGACAGGAGACCAGCATATAATATTCCATATAATCCACAGAGACTCCACATCCCCATACTGATTGGGCACTAAGGTCTCTCCAGACAAGGAAATTGAGCCCTAATTGGTTTCAGAATCACCAGTATTTGACCTAGAGCATATCGCCCACTGGAAAAAGCTTTTCCTTCTTTCTTATTAATAATTGTCAAAATCAGTTCTGGAGAAGACTCTTATCTAGCTGAGCCACAGAATCTACTTTGCTGAGTCATGACAGGGAGCCCAACCACTCAAACTGCCCATTAAAAATAACACACACACACACACACATATATATATATAAAACTCTTCTCAGCACAGATGTGCAACACAAGACACAGCTCTCTCAACAGAGCAACAAGACTTACACAAGCTTTGTGGAAAGCATACCTTGCAAGAAGAACCTTATTTTGAACCCTTGACCTGTTCTCTCCTTACCCTTTCCTTCCTCCCCAGAAAGGCCAAGTTTTACGAGTAATCTTCTCAGGTAGATGGAAAAGACCGAAAAGGAGGACTCACTAGTGGATCAGTGACTCAGCACCATCATTTCACCTTTTTGAAAATTTCCACAGTAAAATACTATGATTACTTTTTTTCCTGGCTTAGGAAGAGCACAACTTGGGGTACATTTCCCCTTTTCTGCTATGGCTCTATTATCTTTCCCCAGTCTTGATTTCTTTCCCCTACTGAAATTATTTCTCTAAAAACCTAACACCATCTACTGGCTCACTAAAGCAGCTAGTCTGGCTGCCTGTTATCCTGCCTCTCCAGTACTGGAAGTTTCCCTCTGAAAGTGCATGTCTAGAAAATGAAATAGGGGACAAGAGATATAAAGGCAACTTTCTTTCTGCTAGCCTAAGGACTTAAAAAGAAGCCTGAGCACCTGGAGCTTTCAGCTATAGACTTGCATACAGAA
>WEIS01021792.1:356-30618 GCA_013389965.1 Todus mexicanus | reverse complement strand
AGAAAAAAAAAAAAGAGGGGGATCCAGGGAGGTGTGCGTGTATGGGTTGGGGGGTTTTTTTTGAGGGAAAAGCAGAAGATAAATCTTTATATCCTCGCGTCCCTGCGGCAGTTCCTCTTCTCCTCTTCCTTCCCCACCCCCCCACCCCCCCCAAAGGTTGGCTTGCAGAAAATGGTCTCTTTAGCCGCTCTCCGCTCGCAGCCCAGCCGGTTCCTTCGCTCCCCGGCAGCCAACCCAGGGAAGGGGTAAGGGGGGAGAAATCTCTGCGAAAACGCCGAACATGCAACGGCAAAGGAAGGAGGCAACAAAAAAACCCCACGACCCAAGGGAGCTCCTCCTGGAAACCAGCCGGGTGCCGCTCTGCTCTGCTCTGCTCTGCTCAGCTCAGCTCAGCTCGGCTCGGCTCTGCTTCAGCTCCCTCCCTCCCCACAGCGCACACAATCCCTATATTTCTCTGTTAAGGGCTATTTTTGTCTTCCCGAACTCAGCACTGCCTCTTTCTGCGAGAACAGGGAACGGCCCCGCCGCCACCAGCCGGGGAAGCCGCAGGAGGAAGGTTTTAAAAAATAAATAATAATAATAAAAAAAGCCGGACCCGAGTTACCTGGATCCTGCTCCTCCTGCACCCCCCAGGCTGACCCCTCAGACCCCAAACCCTGCAGGGCAGCCTTGGCTGCCGAGAAAACCTGAATCTGGCATCGCCTCTGCGGCCTCCGGGCCTTGCTGAGCCCCCCCCCCCCGGGCATTGCAGGGCCACAGGTGATGGCGGCTGAGCCCTGAGGGGAAAGAGAGGCTGCCCACAGGGCCCCATGCCCTTGGGTGGGCGTACAAGGAGTCACAGAATCACGGGCTGGCGTGGGTTGGAACTTAAAGGTCACCGAGTGCAACCCTGTCCCCGCAGGGAGCAGGGCCATCTGCAACTAGAGCAGGTTGCTCAGAGCCCCCAACAACCTCCCCTGCAATGGGGACAGGGATGGGGCAGCCACCACCTCTCGGGGCAACCTGGGCCAGGCTCTCCCCACCCTCAGCACCAACAATTCCTCCCTTCTCTCCAGTCTAAATCTACCTCTCTTAGTTTCAAACCATCCCCCCTTGTCCTGACAAACGGGCCCTGCTGAAAAGTCACAGAATCACAGAATTGTCAGGGTTGGAAGGGACCTCAAATCTCATCCAGTTCCACCCCCCTGCCCTGGGCAGGGACACCTCCCACTAGAGCAGGTTGCTCAGAGCCCCATCCAGCCTGGCCTTAAAGGCTTCCAGGGATGAGACTTCTACCACCTCCCTGGGCAACCTGTGCCAGTGTCTCACCACCCTCATGAGGAAGAACTTCTTCCTAATGTCTAATCTGAATCTACCCAGCTCTAGTTTTGCTCCATTTCCCCTAGTCCTACATCCTCAGATCCTGCAAAGTCTGTCCCCATCTTCCTGCCAGGCCCCTTGAAGCCCTGAAAGGCCCCCAGAAGGTCTCCATGGAGCCTTCTCCTCTGCAGGCTGAACCCCCCCAACTCTCTACACCTATACAAAATGCATAGGTATGCGCAAACACCACACACTGACTTACTAATAAACAAAACATCCCTTTCCACAAGTTGTCACAGCAGCATACAGGCATTTGTTTTTTTCCTTTCGAATATTCCAAGCAACGTAGCTGCCCCAATAGCTCACAATAATGTTTAATCCAAACGTGGCAACGTATGCGCTAATACCACAGCAAATCCTGAACGACAAACCGCATGCTTGTTTCTTCATTTACCTCCATTTTAGGTCCTGAAATGAAACGCCAGGCTAGACAACACCATAGGTATTCCTCCTTGCTTCAAATCTCTCGCCTCGCAAACTGGTGCCTCAGCTCAAAGTAAGCAGTGTAGCACCTGGCTCTGCCTGCACTGAAACCACTCGTACTGCTCAGATGTGATCCCTGATTCACTGAGGCACAAGAGCACTAAAGGATGGACCCAACACCTCTCAAGTTCCACAAATACTTTCAGCCTTTGTCTCCAAATGTTATTCCCCCAGGCTCTTGAAGATGGTTTATTGAAAAATCAGTATTTTGATAGTACGTGTGCAAAATCCTGGTCCTGGATAAAATCAGAGAGAGTCTGCCATCAACTCCAATCAAAATATCATTTTTCTCTGAAAAGTCTTGAGATGCACATAGTAAAAAGAAGAGATATTTTACAAGCAGATGGATTTAGGTGGTTTTTTTCACTCGCTCTCTCACTCAGGCACGATGTGATGGATCAAGGAACCGGTGCTGTCTACTTTAAGCCCACACCACAGGAAGGTGAAAAGGGCAGGATCCAGAAAAGCAACAGGTACTGCTCCACCTCCTGGTTTGGTACGTGGAGTTTTCAAGAGTCCACTGAATTCAAGTGCCAGATATGTGTTTCCATGGTACCACTTGATCTGGACTCCGGAAACTTCCCTCTTACTTAGATTGGGGAGGGGTGCAGATGACATTTTCCTGTCTGGTGTGGCCCAAACCACCTAACACAGGTAGGTTTGGGAGCACGGTTCAGGGCGACAGCTCTTTTTGCAGGCTGTCAAGCACAGGATACACGATCAACGGCTTTCGTGAAGAGCAGTCAAGTTTGCTCTCTGCTGCAGCCCTATGAGGGCTCAAAACTGAATGGGCTTGGCTAGAAATCACTAACTGGGTCTGGCTTTTCAGAGTTCTTCAGTGCCAGAAGCTGTGATTTATGATGCACAAGATGCGCGTAACCATATTTATTTCCTATGCAGATACCTAAGTTTGGGACCCAGGTCCCAAATCTGGCTTGTGTCAGTTGGTCCTAGGAGTTAAATCTGCCCCATTTCTTCCCTTCCTCTCCTCAGCACTTTTCTTCCTGCATGTACAAACGTTGGGATTTTTGGTGCGGATTTGTTCCCAGCTTTGCAAAGGCTTAGCGCCAAGAAATAGGATTTGACAGGATCCTGGTAGTATATCCTGCTTTTACCTTTCTCCAAAAGAGGGAAAGTGTTTCTCATTTCCTCTCTCCCCCCTCGAAAAACCCCATGACCCTTTTGGGTCTCTTCCTCCTAAGAAAAGAACGCACAGTTCAAGAATGACACGCGCGAGCAACCTGTGTCCAGAAAGAACTTTTGGCTGTAGTTATACTCCCAACCCTCCCTGGGCTTTTCCCAAATACGGCACTTACCCCGACACATTTGGAACTACAAAATCCTCGAAGCAATAATAAACACAAGAGAAGCTTTCACCCCGTTTGGACACAGCAATTATTTGTTTCCCAGAGAGAAACCACAGCTATCACGTGAACAAATGTCTCCTCTGCACACAGATAAACCCAAACTGTGAGCAGGATCCAAGTAGCTGCCTCTGTAAAAGGTTTCAGCAACCCTGCTTTACCAAACCAGCTTCTAGTGCAAATCATACATGTGAATAAAAACAAAATCCTGGGTAAGGGAAAGGAGATTCTACCCGCTCTTCCCTTCTCTTCCCAGGAAACCAGCACAGCATCTTCCTCGAGTTCCTGGTCCTCCTGAAAATGAGATACTTCACATTGCTTCTGCCCCACCAGATCAGGCGATGTCTGTATACATACAGATATTTATGTATGGACATATCTAAAAATACAAATACACACTGAGAGGGTGCCCGGGTGCAAAAATAAGATTCATCTTCTTCTGGTTCGTGCTCAAACTTGGTGTTGTCCTAGTGTGAAACCAGGCAACGAACACAGCACAAGCCCTCCCGAAGGGGAAACCGGAGACACCTTTATTTCCTGCTTTCCTTCGCGAGTTCCCACCTCAGGCTGCGCTGTTTGTGAGCCTCAGGCTGAATGTTGGGGAGCACAAGTCTCTTTCCCGAGGCCATGTTTGCATTCTTGAATGGAAAAGAACCGGCCACCCAGCTGAAGCTAAGTTCAAGGGAACAGCCATACTGGGTGGCCCTGCCACAAAGCCACTGTCTTGTTTCTCCATGTGTTTGGGCTAAAGAGAGACAAAAACCTGGTGAGAATTAATGGGGAGCGCCTACAGATGCAGCTCAAGAGACTAGGTTGCTCCTTGCCCCTCTAGCCCAGAGCAGGATTGATGCAGAGCTTTTTCTTGCAAGCGTCTGGTAGAGGTGGAGAAAGTTTATCTACAGAAACCCTGCAGACCCTTTGCAGACCATCTTCCCTCTACACAGCCTCTACGACGGTTTTGGTTCTGCTTCTCCAAAAAAGAGCAAAGGGAAAGGCAGATGTAAACAAAAGCTTAGGAGGGAGCCGAGCAACTGGAAAACAGATTCTTCCTGCTTGCCACTTCTTCCTGCCTCAGCTCTCACAGGGGTCTCTGAACTCACTTGCTGTCACCGTCCCTGAGTATGGGCACTGCACGGGGTGGGCAACGCTGTGGTGACCTGACCTGCTTCTCCTCACTGACCTCTCTTTTTCATGCCGCCCATCGCTGCAGATCAGGATTTGCAGCTCACTAGCACCCGTGTTTTTTCGCTCCACCTCATCGTCAAACCGTGGTCTGAAAAGATCAAAATTAATGGGTATTTGCATAGGTATTCAAGAAAAAAATAGTTCTTTCTCTCCGGTAATAAATTCTTGGTAAGTTTGTCTCCCTACAGATGTCAAACATTAACGCAAAAGTACACACTCCCTGGAAGGCTCCATTTGGATTTTTATAAGACATATGAACCAGGAACAAAAAAAAAAAAATTATGACTCGGACTGTATTAAAAATACTGACTAAGGGTCTGGAAAACACACAGCACATGCTTCGCAGAGAAGCCAATGTCAGACTGAAAAAACCTAACCTTTATCCTTTTGTTTAAACCCTTGACCTCAAAAATGTCATTCAAAGAATTTCGAGAGGAGCTCTTCTGATTTAAGAAGTGGGATGGGAGTGGTGCCAGCGAAGGTGAGGTTTGTATTTCCACGGTACCTGTGAACCTGAGCCCAAATCAGCCTCACATACATGGATAAAGGACAAATTCACTGATGCAGGAGAGGGTCAGGCAATGCTGAGGGGCACGGTGATGCTCTGAGCAGTTCCTCGGCTCCCTGACCCAGTTTGCTGTCCCCATTCCCATGCCACACTCCTTCCCTTGGCAGCTGGCACCACGGAACTCACCTGACTGAACAACTTGCCCCGCTCTTCTCCCGCAAACCACAACCCACCCCATCTCTGCGAGGCACAGACAGGCGGAGAAAGGGAGCAAGCAGGTGAAGCGATGTGGTAGAAGACTATGGACTGAGGGGAATAGGATCTGAAGAGAAAGAAAAGTTTGCCAGAGAAAAACTGCAGGCAGCAGCCCACAGAAATGATGACAGCAGCCTGTTGCCCTAAGAAAGCATTTGTGATGGGGAGGATCGGCTCCAAGAAGGAGCCAGATGCTCCTGGGAAGCCTGCGCAGAAAAGCAGCAGGTGAAAAGCAGATTTGCAGTACAATTGTGTTAAGGAAAGAGGACAATCCTCTTTCATCCAAGCTAGTTATTCCTTATCTGAGCTTGTTATTCCTCATCTGAGCTCATTATTCCTCATCCCCGCCCTGTGAAGAAGCAGAGGGAAAGGGGAATTTCTGCTCTGCCCATCCCCATCAGCTCAGGGTTTCCATTTAGATCCTTACTGGTAAGATAATTCACGTGTTTATGACTTGTCTTTTCTGACGAGAAATCCCTTTCTAGGAAGAGAGACTCGCTCGGCAGCACCGCACAACACGTCCATCTGTCCGTACCAGAGGCAGGAGTCGCTGATTGAAAAGCACATCAATCCAGCAAGCTCCTAATAACATTTAAAAGAGTGAGTAACCCGGGGTTTAAATATTCTTATGTATTCCAGTCAAAGAACACTGTTAAACGAAGTGACACAGATGGTTTTGCAACAAGTAAAAGGACAACCTCTGGTGTGGTGAATTTGTGAGACTCTCTTACGGGAGATGTGACATTATTAGAAAACCAGGAGGTTCTTTTCTGACAGTATCCCAGTTTACGGAGAGTTTTACTTGGCTGGGTACTCCAAGGACAGCCCCCTCCCGCCCTCTTCAATTGAATAAATAAAGTAATACAGTCACATTTTAAGGCAATGGAAAATTAGTTCTAATCAGTTGTTTGGAGAGTCCTTGAGATTAAGCAGATTTCAATAAAGCCAGGGAAAACATGCTAGTATCACCCCAGTTTAGAAGGGATTTCAAAGAAGTCAGCTAGAGTTATAGACAGAGTTGCTACTTAAAAAAATACAGAAAAAAAGATCTATACAGCAGACATGTCCGGGATGCTCTGCAACCTGCTGACCAACACCTTGCTCAGCTGTATGAGCAAAGCCAAATCATTTATAAAAGTTTATAAAGGAGTTTGTATCTCATACAGAATTTTGTGTTGAATAGCAAATGCTCAGGTTGACTACCACCATCTCCCTATTTGGACAGGAATGAAAATCTGGGGGAAAATAAACGTGCGAGACACTGAATGTATGTGAGACACGTCTAAAGCTCCCGTTTAAACTCCAGATTATGCTCTAATTCTAGTTATGCTCAATGGTGCCCCTCAATTTTATCAAATAAACAGGATCCTTGCATACAACTACCTTAACCTGAATCAAGGAATTCTACAACAATAGTCTGTGAGTGCATTATTTAAAGCAATTCCAATACCCATAACCACTGGTACCTTCATAGGAACCAAGTCCATTTCCTGACCCTGTTGAAGGATCCCAACAGGTAACGACACACAAGAGCAATCAGCAAAAATTGGCTTCAGGAAATAACGTTGCCAAGATATGTGTAACCCCACACGCACTCACACCCTGATTTATATTGATATTTATTACAGGTGGGGTCTCACGAGAGTGGAGTAGAGGGGCAGAATCACCTCCCTTGACCTGCTGACCACGCTCCTCTTGATGCAGCCCAGGATACGACCGGTGAGTCATGTTCAGCTTGCCCTTTTCTGGTCTAGATCTAAAGTTTCCTATCGGTATTTCTGTGGTATCTGTGTGCAAAGCAGATGATCCTTTGGATTAAACAGCTCTCGCGTATCTGCTCGTAACTTAAGAGACAGGACTTGTTGACCCAAGTGATCTTTTCCAAAACCAGGTTTACGTTGCAATTAAACTTCTGGGCTTTCAGGACGTGGACTTCTTTCTTTCTCTGGACAGATAAAACACCAGATATGAAGACGAAAGCAGACAGATTGCTTATATAAGATGACTCTTGCATCTGCATACCTTTGTGAGAGAGGGGAAAAAACAATTGTAAACATAAGTGCGACCATTTCCTGGGAAGTAAGGCTACTTTATTCCCTTTTTCTTCTATTCCCTATTCAAGTCTCAAAATGACGCTATGATTCAGATGGAACCTTTAGAACAGGACTTAATGAAGTTCAAACCCATAAGATTTTACTGATCCTATTCTTACTAAAAAGCAAAGGGTTTTTTCCAGCCCCCACTGGGCTGTTTGTTTAACACGGGTTAGATTCTCTGGAACAAATATTTTATAGAAACATAGAAGGGTTTGGGTTGGAAGGGACCTTTAAAGGTCATCTAGTCCAACCCCCCTGCAGCGAGCAGGGACATCTAAATTAAACGTTTGTTCAATTTATCCTAAGGATTAAGAATATGGATGAAATCTCACCGGATCATTCAACTTGGGATGCGAGACGATAAAAACATTGATGTGTGCACGGAAAAGAAGGAGAAAAGCTTAAAAAGTCCAGAGAACTTGCAGACATTTTGGAACGACTCACTTAATGAGTAAGTTATCAAGGAATCTCTATTTTCTCTCATACTTTGGGGAAGAAAAAGTTCATTTTTAAAATAAAAATGCGTAACATGAGAAAACATCTTAAAATACGGCAACATTTTCTCTGGTTTTAAACTTTCAGCTGGGTTAACAACCGCGTCACGGTTCTATAACAACCTGCATAATCACAGGGGATTTTTTTGCTTTTTTTAAAGGAGAATCATTCTAGGTTAGCGCTTTCTAACCTCCTGGAAATTTTATGTCCTAGCTGATGTCCAAATGCCGTAGTGCGAAGCCACACGGAACCATCACGGCAGCGCCTGAGGTTAGTGATTAGTACAGATGCAGAAGTAGCCTCGTCCAGCAACCTCAGCACCTGCTCAGTCACAACACTGAGCATCTTAAAACACCACGAGGGTTCCAGAAAGCTTGTAGCTTATAGATTGTAGCTTACAGATTTGCCCACCAAGCCTTCAGGATTGGCCTTTCAAGGCCTTCAAACCTTCCCACAGGCGAGCTCTGCCTGAGCAGAGACAGCTACAGTGACCTGCCACCCACATCACAACGGCGAGATTGTGCCTCCACGTCTCTGCAGCCCGTTCTTCACGCTATGCAAATCCTTCAGGAACTGCAGTTCTGATCCCGATGCAACAGCACAAAAGCCATTGTCGTAAGAAACGGCTTAACCTGTCAGCGACGCTGTCACCANTGAACACTTCCAGGGATGGTGACTCCACCGCCTCCCTGGGCAGCCCGTTCCAATGTTTAACTCCTCTTTCAGTAAAGAAATCTTTCCTAATATCCAGTCTAAACTTCCCCTGGCACAACTTGTGGCCATTTCCTCCTGTCCTGTCATTAGTTACCAGGGAGAAGAGGCCAACCCCCGCCTCTCTACAACCTCCTTTCAGGTAGTTGTAGAGAGCAAGAAGGTCGCCTCTCAGCCTCCTCTTCTCCAGGCTGATGAAAACTATGAAAAAAACAGTAAACGTCCAAATTTGAGTTGCTTGTGCATCTCAGATGCAGCTCCTCTGCTTGTCTGTATCACCGTAGAGACCTCCCCTTTGAAAGCTTAACTCCTGCGTAGATTTCACCTCAGAATGACCATGAGCTCTCAGAGTGACCATGTAAATAAAACAAAGGAGGATGTACAGCAAAGCTGGGAGGGATTTTTTGCAAGCGCCTGTAGTGATAGGAACGAGGTGTAATGGTTTGAGACTGGAAGAGGGGAGATTTCGATTGGAAATAAGAAGGAAATTCTTCACTCTGAGGATGGTGAGACCCTGGCACAGGTTGGCCCAGGGAAGCTGTGGATGCTCCATCACTGGAGGTGTTCAAATCCAGGTTGGATGGGGCTTTGAGCAACCTGGTGTAGTAGGAGGTGTCCCTGCCCACGGCAGGGAGGTTGGACCTAGATGCTCTTGAAGATCCCTTCCAACCCAAACCATGCTACAATTCTATGAAAAGGAGAAGCCCCCAAACCCCCAAGAAATGGAAGCCCAGAACATATCAAGTAAGGTTTTCCTTGGGGTCCCTGTGGTTGCCTGTAAGGACCAGGTGAAGCACAAAGCATGTTGTGGCTTGCCCTGTCATCCTGGGTACACGGGCTGCAGCTTTCTAGCACAGCAAGAACACTGAAAGGGTCATGGGGGCAATGTTTTATCCAGGACCATGGGTCAGGGCCACTGGTTTTGCCTAACAGAAACCAAAGGCAGACTGTTGCTTTCCAGTGAAGTACAAGAGAACTTTCCTATGACTAGAGAAAATGATTTAATAGAGAATCATAGAATTGTTTCGGTTGGAAGAGACCTTTGAGATCATCAAGTTCAACTGTTAACCCAACACTGCCAAGTCCACCATGAAACCACGTCCTTCAGCACCACATCTACATGGCTTTTGAATGTGTCCAGCGACGGGGACTCTACCACTGCCCTGAGCATCCTGGGCCAGGGCTTCACAACCCTTTTGGGGATGAGGTTTTTCCTAATATGCAACGTAGACCTCCTCTGGCTCAACTGAAGGCTGTTTCCTCTTATCCTATTGCTAATGTAACACAATCTGATCTGTTTCACCTAATTTAATAACTCTGTCTTGAGATGCAACACGTAAATGAGACAGGAAAAATCAGAGTTCTGAGCTGCCAGAAGAGCCTGTGCTCTGTGAGAGCCCAACTGCAGAAAATAACTGAGATACTCAGACTGGTCCGAGTCAGAGAGAAACACAACACCTGAGGGGAGACAGAGAGAACACAGGGATGGAGAGGTTCCTTTCCTTGCACCTCCACCTCATCACGGCCCGCTGCTGTTTCTGCCGTGGAAGTCCCTTCAGGCGGAGGGAGAGGAGGCAGAAGATGGCAGGCGTCCACACATCTTTCAGGAGCCTGTTCCTTCTATTGTGTCAGCAAACAATAGCCTCCCCGCTATCTGCGAATCTCCTCAGGCTCCCTTCATGCCTTTACCATACCGCTTCCCTAGCCCACGGTACCTTCTCTGCTGTTTACAACTCCCCGAACGGTCAGATTATTTCTCTGTATGCCCTGCAAGAAGGGAAGGAGAAAGGAGAAAAAGATGTCGCTCAGTCAAGCGCCGAAATCTGCAAGTTTAACTTGGTTACTGCCCGTATGTTGTCTCTGATATTTGCTGTGATTTACAGCGTGAGCCCACGGCTGGCTGCTGCGACCCGTCCAGAGCACGCTGCCAAAAGTGAACACCAAAAACCTGATGCTGTGGCAAAAGATTTCCAATATTGCCAAATCCTGCGGCTCCCTTCCTGCGGACTGTAACTTCAACTGCCCGTGGAAATTGGAATTAGTGTTAATATTTGAGTTACGCTACAGAATGGTGGAGTTCAAATTTATGGCACGTTGTTGTCATGAGCTTCTTCAACGTGTAGTAATCGCACGTTTCGGTGCTTATTTGGGATATACTGAATGGATGCTGCACTTAAAGAATTCAGAATACTGCCAGACATAAAAATACAGGTGCTACACACCTATTGAGTAAGGGACTTGAATTTATTTTGTTAATTTTTGAATTATATCATCAGAACTAAGTCTTAGCAGATGACTGCTCTAATTATTTGTTATCGAAACCAGGATGACAATTTAAAAAGTCATTCTTTACACTGACCAATACTCTGGAAGCATTTGGATTGCTGAGAAACTGAGCAAATCTATGCTATATTATTTATATATAATATCAAAATAATGTAAGGGTTTGGGGTTTTTTCCAGCTTGCTCTATTCCGAATGTACACTAGGGTGGTTTTGTAATTAGATTTTTTTTTTTTACACTTGGCGTATGAAAACCCCGACATCAGATTTAAATGTTATTATTACACGTTCCAAGCTTAGGTTTGGAATCTGCTCACTTGGAGGTTAATATCCCATCAATAATAAGAAGAGATAGCTCTGATATGGGCCACACAGAATAACTTCTATAATTGTGCATGGTAAAGACACGACGTTACATCCACCAGGGGTTAAAACCGTGCATGTTACAATGCAAAACTCTCTCGTCGACAACGATTTTAACCAACTGCACTGAAAAGGACCGAATCTTGTTCATCTGGCTAAATGCTGATTTCTGCAGCCGAGCTCCTCGCCAGATGTCAAGCTCTTACAATAAATCAAACGCGGGGCGCGACGCATCTCGTTCGAATGTGGATGTTTCAAATCTAAGAGTTAAAGGAATTGCTGTATTATTAGCTAATCAATTCCCCCCTTGAAACGCCTCTTTCTCTTCGTGGACCACGAATGGATTCAAGGTGAGTTCAGCTAGAGATCTAATAATCGGCGATGGGGGATCGCTGGGAAATGGAAATAAAGGTTACTCGCAGGAAACACAGCTGAGCAACTGCATCGCGTGGCAGGCAGCCAAACCCAGCGTGTTCTCAGGGTTGTGCTAGTAACTGGGAAAGTAAAGGCGCAGAGCTGGTCACCTGCAAGTTCGACTTGCTGGTCACCAGCAAGTGGATGAGCTTGTGCACGCAGTTTAGCATCCCCTGCTCACGATCAATCATTTTGAGTGGTATTAATGAAATCTGCCCCCCCCCCTTTTTTTTTTTTTGCGTAACAAAAGACCTTAATACATTTTCATGTTTTTGTTTGCTTAAAAAGGAATAGCTCTTTCAATACTTGGTCAATAAACCACCCAATGACCTCAGGCAAGGAGAAATGCCACGTGGGCAAGCAACTCACATCCTCAAATCTCCTGGGACAAGCTCAGCTTTAGTGATGCTTCAAAAAGCTGGAGGGAGCCACTGGTAGAAAAATTCTTCAGCTGTAAACCACCCCATATCTATTCACTACAGGGATTGTAAGAATACATTATTTTTTTTCCAAACCTACCATCTTGATCTTTTACAGTAATGTAATTCTTCTCCTCTTAGATTCAACCATAACTACAAGCTGGTATGATCTGAATGAAATGCTTTATGGGCACTGATGCCAATCTGTATGAAAATCAGCATTTTCTTATCAACACACTCAGGTAAGGCTGAATTTCCCTTAAAATAAAAATGAAAAGCAAGCAGCAGGTAACAGCTTCCCCCTTCTCCATGTAGAATTGCGTAAGTAGAAATCTACCGTAGTAGGAATGTTGTTGGTTTGTTAGTGAGAACACACAGAAGAGAACTTTCTGTCTTTTGGTATGAATTTACCTCTTCTGGCTCTGCTTCCTATGCTTTTAAGATTATTCCTTCTTTCTGTCAGCCCTTTCACCTCCTCTCTCTCCTGAAATAAAACCTCACCACTAATAAACCTTTGCTGCATCCCTGTGCCTGTCCCATGTGTGAGGGAATGTCTCTCCACCACAGTTCTGGCATGTACTGCATGCAAATTCATAACTGATCACCTGACGATGTTTAAATAAAGAAATTAAAAGATCAGATGAAAGTGGAGTATTTACAAGTTTTACTTCATCAGAAAATGAAACTAAATGCAGTTCTTGGGACTGACCTGGAAGGTGCAGTTCTTTGGACTGACCTGCAAGGGTAATTTGTTGATTAGCCCAGTTGTTACTGCCCTCAGCAGAAAGATAGAATGATTTGTGCTGAAAGGGAACTTCCAAGGTCATCTCATCCAACCCCCCTGCAGGCAGCAGGAACATCTGCAACTAGAGCAGGTTGCTCAGAGCCCCCAACAACCTCCCCTGCAATGGGGACAGGGATGGGGCAGCCACCACCTCTCGGGGCAACCTGGGCCAGGCTCTCCCCACCCTCAGCACCAACAAGTTCTCCCTTCTCTCCACTCTCAATCTCCCTCTTTTACCTTAAAACCATCCCCCCTTGTCCTGTCCCAACAGTCCCTGCAACATAGATTGCTCCCGTAAGTCACAGCACTGCTTTTTAGGAGGGCAACCAACAATGAGATGCAGATCAAAAAAGCGTTCTGATGATGGCAGCAGCCTGCTACTGGTTACCAGCTCTTCTGAGAGCCTAGCAGTGTTCAAGAGAACTCATTTAAAGTAATTAAACTTCATCGCAGGCTCACCATCACTCAAATGCTGACAAGAATATTCACCTTGACTGGCTGAGGTTTTGTGATGTCTGATGAATGTACCAGAAATTGCCTTAAGATCCAAGTTAAGTTACTTTTATTTTCCCAGCTACTTTTTTTGACCTTCTTCACTGTTGATCCCAACTTTGGTAACTTGTTGTATTAAAAGTGTTGCCTGCATCCTGATCCACTTATAAAGCAGACATACACGTCCTCAAAAATCCCGTGAGGAACACAGAGAGCCCTATGAAGAGTATCCAGAACTATGACAACACGCAAAAAACCCACTTTCAAGCATGAAACTGAGATGTTAAATTCACAGAACGTGTTCATACATTTAAGATACTGGAATCCACCTGCAATCACCACAGGTTTTGTCGTGCAGTATCATTGTGCGAGACGGACCTCACTCTTCGATACTCCCTTTTGTGGGGAAAGAGGGTGGCAGAGAAAGAAGGATCTGTATTTTCTACACAAAAATGCCACAAGATCTAGGTTCAACCCACTCAAAGTCAGCGTAAGCTTAGCAAGGCTGGTTATGCTGTAAAATGACAGCCCGGTAATGAGATGAGCTGCACGGAGAAGCTGTTCCCTCCCTGGGCTGCTTGCTGGAACAGCAGCTGCTCTCCAGTTTTAATCCTCAGCTCCTGACGGGCTGGACAGCCCAAATATGAATTATTCCAGCGCGAGCATCCACGTGTCGTGAGAGGCACAGCAGAGCCGGGCACACAAAACAGTTTTGCTTTCAGCTTGAAAAATCTGCAGCAAGCAGGGTTCAGTAACAACAGCCCCCCAAACCTGTAGAGCCGCCGACAGGCGTTCGGACAACTTTCCGCAGGGAAAGTGCTGATCCTAACACAGCTTGTTTCATTTCAGTCAACAGCGAGGCAAGGTCAGGCAGCTGGAGCAAACTGAACCCATCCTGCTCTGCAATTCCTCCGAAATGCCACCGACATTTTTATCTGGCTCTCTAGAGTAGGAAACGAGCGTGTTAAGTGATGCCACCCCCCTGTTCTTTCTGCACCCTCTTCGCCTTTACTTGCTTTCCGAGTCTAATTGTCAGGACTAACCTATCGTTTTATGAAAAGATTACGTTCTCTAATTCTTAGAGATGCCTTTTTGGATAAATTTCCCTCTTTTTCTTTGGAAAAAGCCTCTGCTCTTCCTAATTCCTTGCTTGGGGGGTCTCTTCACGACCCACCACCCACTGTGACAATCACCACCAGCAGCACCAGTTTTGCAGGAGATCGTCGAGACGATTTCACACAGTTGTAAGAGAACTCATAACCAGCATAAAAGAGCAATGTAAACTTTAAACCCCCCTCCCTCCCAATTTTCATGCTCATAAGATAAGAGCTGTCAGCAGCACTTTGTTCTCCTTTTTGATATATGTTTCCGAAGGCCGCGCTGAACATGTAATTACCTAAAGATAGGAACTAGCCCTTTGAAACTTTCCTTCCTGATTTACGGGGCATAAAAATCTCTCTCAGTCAAAAACGGCAGCAAGAATTCAGTTTCCCTGAAAAAAAAAAAGATGTTCACAGATCGGTCTATAAAATCCCAAAGAGCAACTCCATTTCTCAGCGCACCTTTCAAGAGGCCGATGAGGTTTTGCACGAGCTTGAATAAAAGAAAACCAGACACAACCGACCCTCAAATACACTTTTCAAGAAAATACTTAATTAAAGCTGCCGTAGAAAGACTCGGGACATTCTGAAGAGAAACAAAAGCATACTGTGCGAGCTTGACGTTATTAGGCAGAGCAAGTTCTCAGAGATCTACTGCTCCTGAAAAATCAGATGTGAAGACGTGAAAAGCAAAGGGTGCTGATCTTTGTTTTTTCACCAGCAGAAATACACGACCACTTAAAAAACTTTCCCTGTCGTTCAGTACCTTATCTGTATCTTGGAAGTAATTATCCCAAGCAATGATTATCAGCGCACTTCTGTTGGAGCACAGAATGAGTGACCTTCGACCTGAGGCTGAAGGCCAGGTGACGAACCTTACAGACATCTTTCTGTTGTTGTTACTCCTAAAAATATACTTTATGCCATCTATTTAATTGAAAATTTTTAGAATCCAACTGGGTCCCAGGGAAATAAATTAAACATAATAAACGTGACTTATGGAGACGACCTCAGAGGCAGAGCATAGGAGGGACTTGGCTGTGGAACAAACAACTTCTGGAGTCGTTCCAGGACAACAAACTCCTCTTTTCTTTTTTTTTTTTTTCCAATTAGATGATCTAACACACCCCGTGATGATCCAGCACAACAAACAAATTGTCTGAGGACATGCCAAATAGTAAAAAATAAACAGTAAAACATGATTTTTGGCTCTTAGCACGAGGAATTGACTCTCATTAGAAGGGGGCTCTTCTGCAAATAAAACGCAGTACTGTAACAGACAGGGCTGGATTCCACCCTTATGGTTATAATAAGATCCTCTTGTCCTAAAAAACTGGAAAAAGTTCACTGCAGGAGATGAAGAACTTTAATATAGGGACTACCCTTCACCAACACAGTGAACTGATCAGCATGCTTCCAACTCAGCCACAGTGCAGCGGTTAGGAAGAAGGCAGTTTGAAATAGACCTCGGAAGAAAAGCAAACCCTGAACAGGATTGTCTAAGGACTCATCACTGGGTAAAAACAGCTCCTGGGTTTGATCTTCAGACACGGCAACACCTGACAGAAACCTGAATGAAAAAGGGTGTACACATTTATGCAGACCCAGACTTTTGGGGCACAGAAAACACATGCAGACTTTCAAGCAACAAAAATATCCAGCTCAGACATGAATTAAAAAGTGAAAGGAAGCCCTAATATATGTGAATCGTGCAAGAAACCACGGCAGTTCCATCAGGAGAAAGCAGTGCTACAGGGGACGTGGCTAGGTGCTGGTCTCCCAGTGTGCCCCAGTGCACAACGCCTGCATTGGGAGCACCGGTTCCCCCGCTCGCTTTCTCAGCTGAAAAGCTAACGCCAAGTCTCCACAAACAGACTTAAGTTCAAACATCATTAATTCTGCTATTAAGGTATAGCACTGAGAGGTTCTCCCACTTAGATAGTTAGCAAGTGCTTGGCAACGAGGGCATTTAGAATTCATTTCTCTAAAGAAGGAAAGCAAGAGCTGAGTTTTATTGCGGAACGCTGGCTGTGTCGCTCTTCACAGCTTTCAGCCTCGGAGCAGCAGCAAGAAGACGACAAAACCCCCCAAATAAGCGCACAACAAGCTGCTGTCAAAATGGCAGCAACGGTTATGTCAAAATGAATGTGTCAATCGAGCTTTCAAAGCTCTACTTCTGATGAGAATTAAGAGAGGTCTTCGGACCAGGGTAATATCTAAAGCTGTCTTAAAGGCTTCACTCACTAGCACGAGCGTGGCAGTTGAATCACAGGCGAAGCACAGCAAAGGGATGTCTCCTCGAAAAACCAGGTTCAAGATATCACAAGGCATCAGCCTTGGAGGTTTCTCTGCTCTTCCCCTACATGGGAGCAAGGAGGGGACCAGGGATGACCTGTTCCAGTCACCCCCTTCCACGCACTTCTCTCCTTTCTTCCTCCACTCCCACATGTGTTGCAGGTCCAAAAACATTCTCTGGACATATGTTTGGCACGTTTCGGTTACAGGACATCAAGCTGTTACATCTGTTTCCTTCACAGGGCCAAAAGTATATCCAAGATGAGATGCAGGAGTCTACATTTTGGCCACAGAAGACACGTGCGTGGTCATTTGACGGGGAGGGATTATAATGCACGAGCCTCTTGCACAGGCGCTGGAGGATATGCAGCCTGTTCCAGCTGGAAGATGGGCAACACCATTCCCAGCAGCGCGGTTCCTGCAGAACATACAGAAGGAGCTTCAAGCTGTAGACCAGGATTAAAAAACCATGGGATCTCAGGTTGTCTGCAACGCTTTTGCTCTCGTGTTTAATTTTCCCCTGTTTAAAAGCAACTTCTTGTTGTAATAGTAAAGCTGAACACCATGCAAAGAGCTGGAGAGCAGCAAACCGTTGCTCTAAGGTGCCAATAAGCAAACAGTGCTGTCCATTCTGGGTTCTCAAATGCAAAAAAACCCCCAAACCACAAGCGCTGTTTTCCACAACAGTTTCTCCCTAAGCTCTCTGCAATAAACAGTCGGTGAGTTTTGGAGATTTAGCCACCACGTTTAGTGCACGGTGGATGCCAAATGTGCTTTAAGGTTGAAGAATGTAACGCTATACAGCGTGAGGATTATAACTGATCATCTCGGAGCTGTATTTACACATTCAAACGATTTTCAAGCCCGAGGCTTTCACAGGCTTTCAAGGCTTTCACAGTGCAGGCAGGAGATCACACCGTGAGGAAGAACTCAGCAGCCTGCTTCAGAATCTACAAGACTTTGAGGCACCTGATGCTGAAAATTTAGTCTGTTCTAGTTCAGTGTGGTCATCTAGATAAAACCGTGATGGCAGCCAAGGGTTGGTGTGAACACACTTCTGCTTTGCGCAGAAGTCCTTTGACACCACCACCAACCCATCCACCTCTCCCAGACCTGTTTCCTGCCCAGTATATCCACCACCAGAACGTGCCTACAACAGTCTCCACATCTCAGGGTTCGTCCTTTATCTCCAGTATCACCTGGGTCTCCACTGATGCCAGTGATTTGGCAAACTGGAGGATGAGAAGTAGGTACAGACCTCACTGTAAGAAGATAAATATGGCTCCTTTAGTTGTTTTGAGTTTAGTCAGCTCCTCTTTCATTCTGCACAGTAGCTCCTTGCTGATTAAAAAAGCCCAGATGTTCCAAACTGAAAAAACACAGCGATTTCCTCCAGTTGTGTTGGGATGGGCTGCTCCAGGCGACACCCTCCCAAACAACAGGGCATTAAAAAGCTTGAGATTGTAGAAGGGGGAAGGACTGACAGGCTAGAGCTGACTTGAGGCAGCATATGAAGAAGCTCATGAACACCCAAGAAAGACAAGTTAATATTAAACATGGACTCATTAACATGCAGGTATGAAGCTCACCTCTCTTTCCTCTCTCTTTCAATCACATAACTGGCCCACCTACAGATTGATCTTCAATCTGTGTCTGCAGTACTTAGGAAATGATGTAATTCTCCCTAAGATCTGAATCAAAGAGGAAAGGTAAATTTGGTCAGAAGGAGACAACCAACATCAAAACCAACCAGGCTTTGATAATTAAAAAGAAAAAAAAGGAAATAATTCATAAGCAACTAGATTTTTCCTTAATCTCTGAAGAACACCTGACAACCATGAGGTTGGAGGTGGCAGAATTTTTCCTAGATACCTCCTGGTTCACTAATATTTAATTTCCACATTCCTTTGATCGCCTCTCCCGAAACAGTCTCTACAAATGCCACCTCTAGAACCCCTAGTGCTGACCTCAAAGGGAGGCTCCACATTTTCTCTTTAAATCTATGGATGCGTATGTATGGAATTTTAAACTACTGACATTTTAAGAGGCATCTCTGATCCATGGACTGATTCTTTGCTTCAGCTCCAGCTCTCATTTCACTCAAGAGCCCAGGCATGAAGGCAACTGTTAATAAAACTACTTAGGTATTCAAAGTGGAATTTTAATTCCAAGAAAGTTTTGGTAGAGAAGTAGATAACAGAGGTAACAGTGTCCCAAAAACAAAAAAAGAAATCCCTCTTTTCTGTAAGGGTGCCAAAATTCTAGGCTTTCTGATGACATAAAGGCAGAAATCTTCCAGCTCATTCCCCCAGCTTGGTTCCTTTCCAAGTTCCTCAGCCTTTTCTTGATTTGAGTAGCCAAAATATCTCCTTTGCTACTGATATAGAAAGACATAAGACATTCTTGTAAACCCATTGTCAAAAAGAGAGAAACAGACAAAACACTAATAGCAGGAGAAGACTCTGCTACTCTCCCCGGGACCATTTCAGTTCTTCAGCTGATTCTTCTGATAAAACTTGCGAAAGACCTTTTCATCATTGACTAATAGAATACCAGGTTGGAAGGGACCTCAAGGATCATCTGGTCCAACCTTTTAACCAAGAAGAAATTGCTGGCTGATTATCTTTGCTCCGCTGCTCTCCAAACACATTCAAATCATTCTAGAAGCTTCACTCCTCCCTTTGCAGAACCCACGGTGCCAAGAGGAGTCCTCCCCTCTTCCAGAGGAGCACACCAGCTCACCCAAGAGAGCCGTTCTGGAGTCTCTCTGTGTTTACCATGGCTTTTTATGAACTCGAAGTTTTATAGGTGAACTGCTTGCCCAGAAAGAACAAAAATCATCACTAACTCTATTACACACTCTGGAGATGGTTCTTGGTGAGAACGAAGAATGTTTTCAACATGCTTAGCAGCTGCCAACCTCCCCAGATGAAAAGCTGCCACCTCGGTACCTCCACAAAGTCAAATTTCTACTGCGATATGTAAAGGGCTACTCTTCCGATAGACCAAAAATTAAAATATTTGTGGGGTTTTTTTTTGGTTTTGTCCCAAAGTTTGGCACATTTACTGGGGACCGGGGTGGGAGGAGAGGGAGGAAACTGGTAACATTAATGTTCCTAATTTGAGCATCTCTAATGAAATGCATATGTCATTTTGAGATACAGCTTTTTCTTTTCCCTCCCAAATTTAACTCCTCTAAAGGTTGCTGTTCTCTTCCTGCAATATGAAGGGGACAGATCAAATCAGGGCTCAGAGTCTGCAAATCTTCCCTGTCTCAACACTTTCCCCCATATTTAGAATACAGCACTCACTGTATAGTCAAAAAAGCAGAAAGAAAACATGATTTAGAGTCCAAACGTGAGCCCAGGGACACGCTTTATACTGACGAGACAGCGCATCTGCAAAAATTAACCATCTAAGTGAATTTCTAGCTTAGCAGTTATGGCTTGAGCAGAGCAGAGGGAAGAGACAGGCGAAGCACTGAATCTGAACTGTGCTCAACCAGTACTAGTTTGCATAACAAGACTGGCAGAAATTCGAACAATGGTAAGAAAAAACGCCAAGCTTGGCATTTGCAGAGTTTTGTTTTGAAGAAATGTTAGCGGATCAAACAGAATCTGGAGGAATCGAGCGACTCAGGAATGGAAAACAAACTGCGTAGCTGGACACGCGCTTGCAGCGCTGAGGAAAGGAACGAAGGGAGAAAAGAGCTAATAAGAAGAGGGGGTTGAAGCTCTAGTCAAAAAAAAGATGGGAATAAAAGGGTGATGCTCAGCAGCAGTAAAATTTAGCGCAGGTGGAGGGAAGAAAGGAGAAGAGACAGAAGATCCTGATCCAGCTGCAGAGAATCCAGATGACAAAGAAATAATATAGGTGTTTGACAGAAGAGGGAAATTAGTGGGAGGAACACTTGTCAGCTCCACGTTCCCTTCCCCTGAATGCAGGATCCGAGTAACCCTTGCCTTGAAGTTTCCTTTTAAGTTTCTTTAAGACAACCTCCCTGCTCCCCAAAGTGGGTGCCACACTCTGAGTTACTGGTAACATGAGGAAAGGGAGCCGTTGCTTCTCTCTTATGCCACTAACAACACACTGTAATGTCTCATTAAGCCTACAAACCATGATCACCTCCCCTTCGCCGCTGACAGAGATTTATGAAATCACATCTTGTTCGTAACACACGCCTGATCGGCATCACATTTCCATTCCAGCTCGGCCAACTTACTCCGGTTGTTCCCTGCACCATCCAGGAGAGCTGGAGGATGGCTGAAGTGTTCCCACAAAGATATCCAGACTGCTGCTGGCACTTACTAGGGACAGAGAAAACATGGCACAGGTAAGAGTNGGGATCTGAGAACTGGACCCAACACTCCAGAGGTGGCATCACCAGGGCAGAGTGGAAAGGGAGGAGAACCTCCCTTGACCAGCTGGCCACACTGCTCTGAATGTACCCCAGGAGACCATTGCCTTTCTTGGCTGTGATAGCATATCGCCGGTTCATGGTGAACTTCTTGTCCTACCAGACTTCGCAGGTTCTTCTCCACAGAGCAAGCCTCACATGTTTCTCACTGACTTTTATAAAACTCACCACTCTGGAAGACCATGAACCATCACCACAAATCCTCTCAACGCGCCACATCTGGACTGCAAATTCTGGGCTGTGCTTCCTACCATGTAGCAGATCTTCTCTAACAGCTGCCACGTTTGAAAGAGGTGCTGAGCCCTGAGATTTGTCTACAATTATGTTGAAGGTATCGAAAACATTCTAACCAGTAATTTGCAAACCGAGCCCAAAGATGCAAGGTCTGTTTTGGATCGCGAGCATCACATGTAGTAAATGGATGAGTGACAACTCGGTATGCAGTAAATTAAGGACCCTCTCGATTCCAATCGCATATGCACGTTATTCTTTCTGCCAAACTTTTTTGTCACAGATTTAGAATTTCGCTCGTTAAGAAACGGATGTGGGGCTTTTTTTTCCTCCACATCAGCAGCCCCTGAATTTCTAACGCGGCAATCTGAATAGAATTCCCATCCCCGCTATTTGCGTGTATTACATAAATACAGTGGAGTGCACAAATGCTAGAAATTGTACATATAGAAATGCAATGTGGTATATAAATCACTGAACTAGCCAGCCAGGAGCACTGGTGAATCAGCAAAGATGATGCTTGGAGGCCCTAGTGATTCAATGCTTCAGGAGACTGCTGGGAGAACTGCCCTGCTGGAAACCTTGGCATTTTGGAGTGGGGGTGGGAGGAAAGGAGACACACACGTGAGGGAAAGACATGCAGGTTAAGCTGAAGAATGAGAAGAAACCCAGTAAATAACGCAAAGAAGGTCTATACAAGATTCCATGCAGAGTTTGGGTGGGAGAGGGTGTTCATCGCAGACAAAAATCTTCACCTAGCAATTCTATTCTCCTTAGTTTTCACCTGTGTGAGCACTTATTCTACTTCCCCTATCAAAAATAAACCAAACTAACCCTGCCACATTTCGGCAGTGAGCAAAGTCAATATATTCCCCTCCAAAAAATGCCTCATGGCTCTTACTTTTTCTGATTCCGTATTATACTCACTAATACTGCCTTGAAACAGTCCTTTCATGATGGTGATAAAATCATAACGAATTTTAGAAACATATACAGAGTAAGTTACACTATACATTCTTAAGCTTCAAAAACACGAACGCTTCGCTCAATATTGGAAAACAAGAAGAAAGTAACAACAAGACGGTGCCTTAAGTCAAGATCGGAATCATTTACACCACTTAACCGGGTGAACCAAAGCTTGGAGATGAGCTTCAATTTCTGACAAAGTTTAGCTCAACCCAAGCCAGAAAAGCCTCAAGCAACTCCACCGTTCGGAATTGTTTTAGCGCTTCGAAACAAATCAGAACAGCAAGTGCTATTGGAGGCATAAACAGATTTCCTATTTAAAATGCTCAACTTTCAGGCTATTGACCACATTCCCTCCCTTCCTGTCCCAATTTAAACTTGGCTTTCACAGCTCCTGCTGAAATCTTGAGGTGAGCCAACTCCGAACCAAATTTAGTTTTGTCTGCTTTTAATTCGATTGGACTGGCTTTCAAAACAAACCGAGCAAAGCCTCGCAACACGGCGATTTCAAGCTGCTGAACTTGTTCTTTGCATAATCCCCCCCTTTTTAGCCTAGCGTTACCTCTGAGAAAATAGGAAAAAGACATTTTGAAAAGGAGTGTTGGTTTGTTTGGGTTTGTTTTTTGTTTTTGTTTTTTTTTCCCCCTGGAGAGGTTAGAAACTGCTTGAGAAAATGAAGGCTAAGAATTGAAAATTAAATCAATATGCTTGTCAACACTTGAAGTAACACTCAATATGTACGGAGGATGTGCAGAAAACATGGCCCAAAGCTAGAGTTATTAAAAAAAAAACCCCAACCCCTCAACTCACTGATAGTGGGAATAACCTCCAACCAGGCAGCTTTTAAAAGCTTCAGTATAAAAAAAGGTCTCTCTTGCACAGGCCACCAAGAAGGCACGTTCTCAAAATCTGGTGATTTTGAGAGTGCACGCACTCCCTGACCTCCAGCCCTGCTCTTGGGTGCCCCAGCGATTTACCCCCTGCCTGCTCCTGGCAAAGGCTATTAAATCTTGTTAAAAATAGCCCGGTATGATTATGAAGCAGAACTCCAACAGCCAGAACACCCCTGTTTCTGGGACAAGCTCAAACTGCTTCGTCCTGAAAGAAATTGCCCTTACCCAGTAGGCCCTGTGGTTGTTAGAACAGATACCTGGCCACGCTATGGGCTTGTCCCCTCAACACCTTCCTGCCCTCCTTGAAGCAACATTGTGTTAAGTTCAAAACATAAAGGAATGAGCTACTATGTGATACTTTTTACCCATTAAAAACATTCCTTAAATGCCTGAAGGCTGAATTCTTACTCTTACCTCCCGTATCTCTCGGGAAGCCTTTTCTAACTGTAACGATCCTGCTCGTTCACGTCGCAGGAAGAGTTTGGATGAGCAAGGAGAGTTATTCCTATCAAGGAAGGTTAGAAAATAGACTCTCCACTCCCTCTTCCCTTCAGCTTGCTTACATTTATCTTCTCCTTCGATAAATATGATGTGTACCTCAAGCCAAACAAAAGCTTTTACAGACCACAGGACTTCACTCTTACTACTCAGCTATTTAGAAAACAAGGAGGAAAATAGTACGCTTGGAAAATTAAGCTTTCAGTTATCACTCTCTCGACTATGTCGGGCAATCTGAGCAAAGCAGCAGCTTGCTTCTCAAGCTATTACTTCAAGCGATAGGCTAATCATATAGATTTAAAGTGCTGTGTCCCACATGCAGGTAATAGAATAGCTATATATATACCTGGGCTAGCAGTAAAGATATTACAAATATTTGCTTTGTTCTATTATTCGTAATATACTTCATCGCTCCGGCAGCAGTGTGTTAAAATCAGGCAAATGGCAAACCAGTTAACGATTAACCCCTGCCAGGTCTGCTGTTGCCAGTGACCCGGCTGTGGAATACCACCAGCACTCCTGCAGAGAAACAACAGCTACTCCAGGTAGTACTTTTAACGTCCTGCTTCCTCCAAGGGAGTTCTTTCCCCGAGTCCAGTCTTTTTAAAGATTTTGAGCTCCTTGTCTTCTGCAAAGCTGCTCCTGGCTGTAAGCTCAGGTTCTAGTTTCCCCAGGTAAAAGTATGGTCCAAAGGTTGTCCTGCGCTACCCTCTGTGAAATCATTCTCCTTTCCTTCTCCAGGTTCAGAGGGCTTTTGTTATTTCTTTCCCATACGCTTTACACAGGAACAGTTTCCAGCACCGAAATAGCTCTTCCACCACTGGGAAAAGAGAAAGTAGACCCATTTTCCTGTACACTTCTTGAAATGGTCTTCTTGCCAAGCATTGTTTCTCATGTGTTGTGGAACATGACACCCTATTTAAATGTCAACACGAGTTCAACTCGGGCAACCAGCGTATTTTCGAAGTGGCTTCTACTCCCCGAGCTTCTCCCCTCCTACCGGCAGGTTACTAAGAGACCACGTTTACAGTCTCTGGATTAATAATAATCCTAACGTGCCTGTTATTTTAACCTTTATATACACTAAAATTAGAGGAACTGTTAAATTAAGGATTTCTCATCTGCGCAGAGCCATTGGGACTCTGCCATATACGTGGAGCGCGGCGCTTCGAAAGCCACAATCCCCGAGCAGCTCGGTGGTCTGTGAGCTACGACTGAGTCCTGTGGGCATCTGGGCCACGGCTAGAGCAGAACTGCTGAAAAAGTGAAGGGATTGAAGACAAAAACCTCCATCTGCGGTGGCAAGGCTCCAAAAGAAGCCAGAGAGGCTTTAACCTTTGGTCCTGCATTACAAAGGTTAAAAGGATCTACAATGAATTAAAGAGATTAGATTAAAAGCAACGCTCAAAAAAGTACGGTCAGGTAATCACTAAGGAACTACACACTGAGGAATTTCACACCGAAAGCGTGAAAACCCCTCACTTAGCAGAAATAGAGTCATACTTAAGTATTACTCATTTAGTCAGTCTAACATGCCTTTGGAAGTTCGCTCAAGCAATCACAGTTGATTATTTACAAATGAAAATGAGCTCCTTATTCAAAAAAAATAGGTGCACCCTAGCAAAGACAGTGATTAAAAATGAATTGGAAAGGACTTTTTCGAAATCCTCGGCTCCTCAAGCTCTTTGGTGAGCTTCCAAGAGAAAGGCAAAACATATCAACACTCATAAACCCCTCCCCTCAAACGATGTGTGCAATTAGTACAGCATTTTAATACAGCTTCAGAAAAATACACCATCCAAAGATCCCAAAATACTTTGTCTTCACCCATTCTGGTCTTCTGCTTTTGCGTTATAACCGTCAAAAATCAAATATTTGAGAAAAAAAGCGAAAATAGTTTTTCCTTTTTGGTTGTTTGAATATTTTTTGAGTTTCTCTGCCTAAGGGATCACCGGTGTCAGTGAACACACCGATGTCCTGGTAGTAAATGATCAACTTTTTGACAACAATCAATTGAGAGCTGCCACAAAACAGTTGTTAAGCAGATTAAAGAAGACTGGCCATGCCAAGGGTCAGCCTTCGCTGTTGTTTCAGGATACTGAGGGCATTTCAGAGGTGTCTTTAAGAAGTGGATTTTCTGTTGCCCAAGCAGAGCCAGGCTCTAGAAGAGCTTCTCAGGGTGTCTTGAGGTATAGTGCTTGGTCACAAAGAAGACATACAGACACTACCCGCTGCAAGCAAGTTGAACTTGTAGAAGCCAAAGGATTTTCTCCACTGAAATCTGAGGATTTCCCTAAGAGTGCAAGTTGTCAGGCAGTGCTTACAATGCCTACTTTCATTTCAAAGCTAACTTCGGGAGCTCTTTATTATGAAACCATAAAGCTAAAACTCTCTGGGGTATTCCTCACACGTCCTTCAAAGTTCGTTTCAAAATAGAGGCTAGAAGACATAGACGTGTCTTCCACACATAGACAGAATCTCTAAACCAAGAACTCACAATTAAGAAAAAAACTTAGCTGAGTATACAAGAACTGAGGAGAAATACAAAGGTCTAATGGGAGGGCAATGTACTGAAATCATCTAGTATTCGACAGGCAAAGGTGCTAGAATAGGAATAAAATCGTCTCAAGCAGCCAATACGAAGTGGAATGAGATACTCGTGGAAGGAGATAATTCCTACAAGGTGCTTTCAGGTGTTAACAGAAGCTAAGCTGCTGAAAAATCTCTGCAATTCACGGCTGACAAAGCCAGGACAACATAACTGACAAACAACTGCGTACCTAGAAAGCCTGATACTGTGCAGGAACTTGCAATTTGTGCACACTCTTCCATTTTTCTCAGGAAATGTTTAATTTCTCGTCCCAAGACAAAACAGTGCTTGGTCATAATAGATGATTATTAAATTACAAGGCCTCTACTCAAATAATAACTATGGACTCAGCGAAACAAAGCGGTAACAAATGAGGATTATAAAAACAAAAAAGATGCCAGAACAATCTTATTTCGGTCCTTTGTGTAGACAGGAAGATCTAAGGCTGTAATAGAAGATTGGCATATCAACTTTTCCATGGGTCATATAACTCCTTTGGGTGAGTGAGCCAGCTGCTATCGGCACGATTCAGGGCAAAGTTAAAGACTCTTTTCTCCCAGTCCTGCTTCAACTTCACAGATGCATCTTGGCCTGTATCAGGCCTAGTGTGGNAAGAGGTCTTTTCCAGCCTTAAATATTCTATGATTCTATGAAAATGCATCCGTAAAACACAAGGACAGCAGCAAGGAAAAACTACAAAGCAAGTTCCTGGTCAACGAGCAAAGAGGTGGACAAGAGGATGACTGTGGACAGCCAAACCAACTTCTCTTATTTCAAATATTCACAGGTTGTTTTGGAAAACTGGAGTCTATCCTCATCTCTAGATCCCACTGCAAGTTTGCCATTTGCTGGTTGTCTGGTTTGGGAAACAGTGATGCTTAGAGTAAAAAGAAGCTGGTTGAATACCTGCCTGGGGGGTTATGAGTTTAGAAATAGCGTCTGTACATTTGCTCTGTTACTGCAATACTGTAAATTGGCTCACAAAACCAGCAAACACAAATTCTTATACTACACGACCACCTCCTGGTTCTGTAACACTACCTATGAGGAACTTCTTCCCTGGAACTATTTCAACCCTAAAAGGTTTCATTCAAGAAAAAATGGAAATGCAGATAAAACCTCAAGTAAGGTGAAGCCACACGGTGTGACTTTTTCCTTTCGACCTCCAGTTCTTTCACGTTGCGCGTTGCCAGAGCCACAGGGGTCTGAAATTGTTTCACCAATTTCGGACAAAAGCTCCGAAGAACGCTTCAGTTACCACGATTTGAAAAGTTGTACTACAGCAACTCATCATCAGGAACTAGGAACTTTGGATGAAAAGGTTACACATCCATTGCACTCATACTCAAGGTCCAAACTGGTTCTCCTCTGTCTCTCTGTCTCTATCTCTCAGAAGCTTTAGTTAAAGTCTTTTTAAAACCCACCCTTCGCTGCCTTCCAGTTGTAGCCTCAATATTGCAAAAAAAGCCTTAACATAAATAAATGTCCGTAGTCAGCAGAAAGCGGTGCCTGATCTGCAGGAACAGCGAGCGCTCCCAGCTCCGAGCGAAGCCAAGGGAAGGGGAGGGAAAGCTGGCCGAGGGGGCAGGGAAGGAAGCTGTGCTCTGGAGATAGGCTAGAAATTTTGTAATTGTTTCCAATTTGGCAAACGACAAACATCTGGCAACCTCCGCGCCGGCAGCAGGTCCCGAGTCCTGCCTGTGTTTCGGTCCCTTATGCAAGGCAGCAGGAAGACACTCACGCTTTTGCTACAGCTTGAAATCACATCTCATTTTAGTACTAAGAGCTCCTAAGAACTCCTCCGCTTCCCACGTGAGGAGAATCACAGAATGCGAGGGGTTGGAAGGGACCTCGAAAGATCATCTAGTCCAACCCCTCTGTTTAAGCCAAGCCTGAGCATACTGGAACATCAGCATTGCTAGAGTAGGTGCCAACAAGGAAAATCCAGGCTCAAAGAGCCTCACGAAACTTGAGAGTAGACATACGGGTAAATTACGGCTGCACGTTGAATGAGTATTTATTTTTTATGGACTGAGATGTGAAGAGTATCTCTTTCTCCTTGGAATCCCATCTCCAAGGAATTTAGGTCTGCTTCAACTTTGCTTTCCACATTTTTTGACTAACTTAGAAACCATATATATACATATATATATAGTTAATAAATATAAGAAGCCACGTAAAGCACAAGGCATGCCAAACTACCTTCTCTTTTCAATATTTTTAGATTTGGCTTAAAATATTCACATGGTTAGACCACGGTTAGGTAAGGGCAGCTCTCCCTACAACAAAAAGGGCAAGGTTTAACTTCAGCTGTAGGTAGCATGGAGGTTCGTATCTTCTATAAAAAGAAGCTACTCAATTTAGCATTTTTAAATTTAAATACAGAGTTTGAACTCTATTTTAGGGCTGTTTTCAGACTTAAATGGTCAAATACTTCATCTGAGGCCCCTGGAGCTTTAGAACACTTTGGAGAATAATTTTCTTCAGTGAAAAAATGTATTTCTCATTAAAGAAATGATATTAAAAATGTTTCTGCTATTACAGACTTCACACAAAACTTCTCTCCTGGATTTTCACTCTGAGGATGGAATATTTTTTGAAAGGTTTCAATCAAGGTGTGCTTCTCCATCCTGAGATTACCCTCAGAAAATTCATTCACTGTCTTCTCTTCACTTGAAGCTAATGGACTGGAAAATTTAAAGAAGCATGAATGTTATTTGGGGGATGGGGAAAGAAAACATCAGGCAGTGGTGGAGGGAAAGGCAAAAAATACGACTTACCACTCCCGAGAGAATGTGACAGGCTGAGATCCATTTTACCATGTCAAAACGTAATTCTACTGTTTGCTTAATTTAATTTTATTCTATTGGCAGAAAACATTTGAGAGCTGTTATCTTTTTTTGGTCTTTCTGCAAAAATGAAGAAAGAAAATTTTCTCCTCGTCACGGTTAGAGCAGACGAGGTAACCTCTGAATTCCGGCTTCAAGAAACCAACTTGCTGAGAGTTTCTCCAATCATCAAAATTAATCAGATTCCAGGTAAACTCCTCGCACCAGCTTTTGGTGTGTTGCAAATGTCCATGCCCAGTATTTTTTTATTTAGAAGTCTGTTTCCTTGAAGCTAGACGGATCACTTCATGCTGAACTACAGGGTGAGCAAGACATGGTGATGTCTCGTGCTACATGTTTGCAAATATTTGTCGTAAACCAGGGGAAACATAAACAGCAAGAATAAAAGAAAGAATTTAGAACACACAGCAAATGTGCTGCTCCTTAAACGTGGTTCTCTACAATTTAAACAATTCAGCAGGTGAAATAACATTAGCTTAACAAAGCCCCTCTTCCACTAGTGCCAAATACTCCAAGTTACCATGATGTGATTTTAAGATCTCTACAATCCGGTGCCTGAGAGGGCTCTTTGTGGCTGCTGGGCATTGCTCTGCCTGTCCCGTGCCAGCAGTACGGGCGCTGAGCTGGTGCTACACCTCCTGGGCTTGGCCCTGTACAGGAGCAGTGAGATAAAGATCGTGACTTGGGCAATCAAAACTTTCTGCTCTAAGAAGCTGCCCACGGCCACCTGACCAGGTTGAACCCCTCAGATCTCAGCCTGCCCGAGATCCATGTTAGGAATCACAGAGTGGTTGGAGTTGGAGGGGACCTGGCAAGGTCACCTGGTCCAACCCCCCTGCAGGGAGCAGGGCCATCTGCAACTAGAGCAGGTTGCTCAGAGCCCCCAACAACCTCCCCTGCAATGGGGACAGGGATGGGGCAGCCACCACCTCTCGGGGCAACCTGGGCCAGGCTCTCCCCACCCTCAGCACCAACAAGTTCTCCCTTCTCTCCACTCTCAAGCTCCCTCTTGAAGTTCTAACCCATCCCCCCTTGTCCTGTCCCCACAGGCCCTGCTCCAAAGTCTGTCCCCATCTTTCTGCCAGGGCCCTTGAAGCCCTGCAAGGCCCCCAGAAGGTCTGCGCGGAGCCTTCTCTTCTCCAGGCTGAACCCCCCCAGCTCTCCCAGCCTGGCCTCCCAGCAGAGGGGTTCCAGCCCTCCCAGCATTGCTGGG
>WEIS01021762.1:8918-40253 GCA_013389965.1 Todus mexicanus | reverse complement strand
AAAAAAAAAAAAAAGTTGGATATTGGAACCAACAAAAGTGAAAACCCAGAATACAGCAGATACAGATTTCAGGCTCACTGACAAATATCCTAAAATGACATATAATGACTTTTGCTTGGATAGATTAATTATTTCGGAGCGGTGGGGATGGAACTGCTAAACCTCTTGCTGCTAATTGTAATCAAAATTAAGGCACATCCACTGCTAAAAATAAGAACTGCATCTGTTCTGGATGGTCTTTTTCTCTCCTACTTTGCAGGAATTCTATAGAAATGTATGCAGAATCCTCTTGGCAAAGTCATGAACTGAAAACAGTTCTGTTTTCTGATACATCTTATCAAAGGGAAGGAAAAAACTGCATTCACGGGAGAGGTAGATCATTCAGATTCCCCAGATGTGCACGGGCTTTGAGTTTTATTAAGAACTTGATATAGGTAAAATTTAAACCAGTGAGTTAAAATCACTGCAATTCTCTTCCAGAAGAACAGGAGCCATTAAGGCACAGTAGTAATAGATACTATTCTTTTTTATTATTATTAATTTAATTGCACTCCATAGATCTTACAATACAAAGCATGTAAATCGCCAGCTAACCTGAATGAAAAAATTCAGAATAATTTGTTATAAGCTAAGAAAATCTGAAAGAAATTGCACTTATCAATCAGCATTACCCATAGCGTGCCTGGTGGTAGCCAAAAGATTTCCAGGACTTGCTGTCTCTCTCCCAAGAGTATATCCAGGTTTATGTCACTGTGATGCAGCTCTGTGGGCTGTGTTCGGCACAGAGTCTACCTCTGGCACTGTGCTCACGGCAAGGCTCCAGCACCTAGATCATGTCCTTAAACAGTTTCTCCAGTTGAGCTCCACACTGCTGCAAAAGACATCTGACAGCTGTACCTGATCTAGCTGACTGCGATGAAGCCTGAGCCTCCAAAGACACAGATGCATGCTGACATAATAGACAGTGAGGCTCTCAGGTGGGTTCTCCTGCAATTGGATAACCAGACTGCAAGTAAAGACATGTCTAATATCTCTTGAGTCTTTGAGACAAGAGGAGCGACAGATTTACTGCCTGTTTACGTTTCTCCTGCTGCTCTGCAAGAAGGGGACCACCGGGATTTCTCAAGTTTCTTCACCATTTCTGTGCTTTTCTCAATTCTCCCTGACAACTACAAGAAGTTCAGAAAATGACAAGACTAAACAAAATCCAAGTGAGAACCAAGGTTATCCACTCACACATACTAAGACACCTGCTCTGTGAGGAGGACCAAGAAAGTATACAGGCACTGAAATATCCCTAGTGAATAACCATTCTCCGTAAGGCCTGTGGCTAACTCTGTACAGCTGAACTAGCTGGCTGGAAGTATATTCACAGTCCCCTTTGGGAGTCAGCTTTCCAAAAAAACACTTTTGAGCAACCAGCACGTCTGTTAAATATAAGGCTAACGTGTAATTCAAGGGAAAGCAACAATCATAGCCAAAGGACTCTGCAAAGGGCTGTCTGGAAAGCCCCTTACTGGACACATGCATCTTTAAAGCATTAGCATCGCTGCTAGAACCACAGCAGCTCCAGGGAAAAAAATATAAAATTAAAGAAGTTTTTGATGTATTTATCCAAGTGCTGAGATCCAAAGCAGGGTTTAGTGGTGGCTGCAACAACAGTGAACCTAGTTCAGTCAGAAGTCTGCATTTATGGAAAAGCAAAAGGCAGGGTGCTGCCGCCATCCCGCCTCCTAACAACATAGTTCATACTTGCAGAATTCATTCCTCTTTGTGTAAACAAGCAATCATAACTATTTCACAGGAATAAATGACTCCACACAAGAAAAGACTATGTTATTCAGACTCAAGTTGCATGGCTAAAGGTAGCAGAAGGTGTATAAATGGATGTAACTAAAAACCACAGACGGGTGGCCTGGGTTGGTTCTCCCTCTGTGCACTCCAATAAACTGCAGGCAAATTGTTCTCCCACAGCAGACGTTAAATGGATAGCACAGATGAGTGCACAGTCTGGGATGTGCTTCAGGGACTGCTGCTTTTAAAGAGGTTGCAGGGGATGAGGCGGGAAGGGGGCACCATGGCGCTACAAAGCTCTGCTTGGGTTGAAATCAGGAAAAAACCACAAATGCTACCAGAGAGTTGGACAGCCACATGCCAAAGGCTTCTCCAACATGGGAGGGCTAGGGGTTTTGATGTGTGATAAAACTAGTATTTAAAGAAAACACAGCAAAAAAAGTTTTCAAAGACCAGAGTATGTTTTTAGTTTGCAGGGCTCTTCATCTGCTCAGCTGGGGATTTGTGACCAAAATGAAACATCTATGGGCAGCTTTGATGGACATTCCCTTTACAAGTTTGATAACACCTTTATTGGAAGGAGTGTAATGGGTTCAGTCCCAACCTATGAAGCAGAAATGAACCCTCTGCATGGGTTTTTCACACACCACCTTGGTTCTTGCACAAACCCACCTCCACCTCCACTTCTCACCTTCCTCTTTTGAAGGGACTTGTCAGGACCTTCTGTGGTTTTCTTCTCTAAGACCAGCTTCCTTGCATCAGGGAGTTCCTTGGCCTCTGCTCTCTTCTGGTGACTGCCTTTTCCAGGGCTCTGGGGGAGTCTCGACAGGAGAGGAAGATGTATTTTCACTACAAGGGACTGAGGGGTGGAGGAGTCCCTCACTGGTGAGAACAACTTATTCTCCCTGATAGGCAGGGCAAGTTTCTCCTTGTGAAAATCCTCTCTGTTCACCACAGCACGCCTGGGGCTGCTAGTCCTGGTAGGCGTTGTGCCCTCGCCTTGTGGAAGAGGACTGAGAGCAACATGCTCCTGGGCACTGCCCAACAAACCATCTCTCCTGAGCTTGGGGTCGAAGGAGGGTTTGGCATTCGTTTGGCGGGAGCTCTTGTGCTTTCTATTCCCAGAGGGCTCTTGCAGTGTCAGCTTTGGGTCTTTTCCATTACTGGATTTTGGCTTCCCTTTTGTTTTGACTTTTGGCTTGTCTGTGGAAGACTGGTCTCTGACCTCACAACGACCAGACTCACTTTCCACCTTCAAGTCTCTCTTGAGCCCCTCGTGGACTGGGGCCTTGTTGAGCTTTTTGATAACCACAGTCTGCTTGGGTGAGGGCACCCAGGTGCACACAGAAGGCTGCTGGGAGTTGCGTTTGGTCAGAAGATGAGTGTTCTGGGGAGCCCTGGCCACTCGGATGGAGCTCTTGTGATGAAGATCTCTTGGCTCCGTGCACTGGTGGGAGGAATTGCTGCTGACAACCTGCCCCCGCTCCCTGCCTTCCTCACATCCATCCCCATGGACAATTTCCGTGAGAGACTCTGTTGGCACTTCTGGTGGGTTCACCTTGGTTAGCCAGTTGTCGAGCTGCCACTTATTACAAGTTGGTGCGTCGGGCTACAGACAAAAAGAGAAAGGAAGGATGCAAGACTGATGCCTTTACGGGCTATTTCCATCCTGGCACAGCTTACCAGAACCCACTAAAATTTCCCCTTACTATTAAAAGAGCTTGAAACACTGCGAGACAGTGGGGACTCTCTAGCGTGTGCACATCAACACTTACTTCAGAAACATAGACCTTTTTTTTTGCACAGGATCAAATGTATTGCACAGCACCCCGGGATCTCTGCTAGCCCTACCTGTAACTCAGTAAGAGAACACGTGACATGAAAGCTTCATCTTGGTTTGCCACTAACCAACATTATTGCACAATCAGACAACAGATAAAAACACAGCAATTGTAAAAATGGGTTAGATGCTGTCCTCACAATGCTTTCGGAAAAAGTTCTCTGCATATAGCACTGCTTTCTAAAATGATGAGGAGTTGTGTATCATGGAAGTCAGACAGGTAGGTTGGCAGGCTCCTGTGGTTTAACCAAAAGAAAAGTATTTACCAAAAGAAATGGTATAGCTACCACATCACATGTAACCTCTACTGAGCCCTCTGCCTACACAACCCAACACTAGATTTCCTCTGGGTCACATAAGGCACGAGCAATGACCAAGGTGTGAAAGCTTCTGGAGTCATGATAAGATAACACAATGTGGTTGCTAGAAGCCCTGCCTAACAGTATCTAACAGTAGTCTGACAAATTATGATAAAACCAAACCCAACTAAGCCTAAAACAGACAACAGAAGCTGTGAATCAGGGGCGTGACACCCTGGGGCCCATTCTGAAAATACCACATATGTGTCAGCATCACTCAAATGTGTAGCTCATTATCTGGGCAACACCAGAACACAGCTACATTCCTGCCCTCGTCGATTCTCTCTAGTCACAACTCTTGCTTCTGAGAAGAGCCACAGCTCTTCCCCAGAAAGAGAAAGCCTAGTACATGAAAGGTTTTCCAAGGTTAATGAATCCCTTCTGCCATGATTTAATTCTCCATTCAGAATCAACTCACTGCAGAACATGTGAGTAAGCAAGACATGGCTTCAATTCTGTTTCAGTGAGTCAATCTGGAAACCTGAGTTTGGAAAGCAGAGTTCGATTTTAACATGGGTTTATAAGTATAATTAAGCCACAAATTTCATTAAACTTTTCAGATAACACAAATGTGCTTAATTTTCATCAGAATTTGAAATTTAGGTAGTTATCAGAGTGTGGCATGCTCTGATCCTTTTCTAGCACTGGCTATCTTACTTGTGATCCACACCATCATACAGGTTTTCATTAGGTTTTTCAAACCCAAAGGACAGTAAGAGAGTTGGGTTTTTTTTAAAAAGAAAAAAATTTGGAAAGGATTTGGAAAAAGAGAAGTATGAAATCTGTTTCCTTCCACAGACATCCACATTGTAGAAGGCAAAGTCTATAACTGAACAGCAGGACAGTAAAGTGTATTAGATGTGAGATTAGAAGATATGCCTTCTCAAAGCTTGTTTCCTGCACATAAAATTCTCCCTGTTCACCTGTTTCTAAGACCAAAGAAAAGAAAGCCAGGGATGGGGAAGGAGGAAGAAATAAATTACAAGGTTTTCGGGCTTTGTGAGAGTACCTCTAAACGATCAGTGGATTGATTTACATCAGCTGTGGTCCACAGCATACAACCATGCACTTCCCACTGACTTGAGGATGTTTTGCAAGCTGGAGGAACTGTTTGAAACCATGGGACATGAGCACTTCTGCAGCAGATTTTTTTTTTAAAAGTGCATGGTCTCAATTATGAAACTTTAAGGTACTGAGTTCTGTTCGTCTTCTCTTCCCAAGAAAAGCCTCAGAAATGCCAGTGCAGCACTCTCTGAGCCAAATGCAACAGAAACAAATCTAAGAACACTCCAGCCCTTCCTGCAGGTCTGATTGCTTCAGCTGAGATCTGGGAGAAGCTGAACATGTCACTCAAGCACAGGAGCTGCAAGAACGCAGCAGCTCCTCTTAACATATCAGGAAACTGGTCTCACTCTGAAACAGCCTCAGCACCCAGAAAAGCTGCACCAGCAGAGACAGGCCACGAACAACCCTGCCAAGCTGTGCTTCTCATCTGTGCCTTGCTTGTATCTCGCCAGTGAAGGTACTAATTCCTCCAGGAGTGATAGACAACGATTCCTAAGGAGAAATGGGAGCCCTTCAAGGTTAGGCACAGAAAAGTCTAATTGAGCTGTTACTAAGCGTTATTTAACTGACAAACACTGGAAGGGAAGCAAAGGGCAAAAAAAGTGTGATGATGCAGCAAAGATGTCAAGGGGACACCTGAACAGTAACAGTATTTCAGATCTCCTGTCCTGATTGCATTCAGACTGCAGAGAGTCTGAGGCAAGAGGTTGTGAACAGCCTCAACATTGTATTTGCATTCACCTCAGGTGCTGACACTTTTGGAGGGTCCTTTGCTTCACTGTCCGTCGAGTTGCTCTCTGTCTCCGACTCTGAAGAGCTGTCTGAGTCACTGGTGCTCCCTGACTCCGGGCTGCTGGAATGTGCTGGTGCCACATTCTCAGGCTGGGACTGTTGGGCACTGCAAGGCCACCATGAGATAGAATTAGAAAGTAGCATGGCTGAAAGTTATCGACTTAATATATTGACATGGTAGGATTCAACAAACAAAATTGAAACCCCTTGTTTTGGCACTGAGAGAGGAGAAGGCCAAAAGAATACACTGACATACTCCAAATATAAAGCGTTCAAATAAAAAAAAAACCTCTGGAAATGAAACCTTCAACTCCAACCCAGTTAGACAAATACATAAGCAGGATCATCCCTGCTACAATATGAAGCTGCATTTAGCCAATCAAAGTTTCGAAAACAAGTCAAACTGACAAGTGCTTTTCTGAAAGCCCCAATCCTCATAAGAAAGAAAAAATACCATAAAGGCTACAAAGACAGAAACATAGGTTGCAAGATGGTTTCTCTTTTTTTTTGTATTCTCCCTCTTAGGTTTTCACTTTTTCATCTGTGTTACTTGGTTGAGATGCTGTAACTGCTTCATTAATGGCCATGTCAAATAGAAGTGGTTTCTGCAACACCCTCCCCCACTGAGAAGTGTTTTACTCCAGCATTGACAATGGGAGTGGATGGAACTGAGGGAGACACGACTTTTATGCACAGTTTGTTTATTTATTTATTTAGTTATTTATTTACTTTGAAAACTGTTTCCCCCATCAGTATCAACGCATTTGTATGATTTGGAGGCAAGCTCCGTGCTGATCCCTACTGATGTTGTGAGAACATTCCATTTCAAGAGCCTGCAGAGATGCAGATCATGCCAAGAACTGCTGTGCCCTTCTGCAAGGCTGACTTTGTAGACCACTACCCCATGCTTGAAGAGTACAGATATTAAACCAAAAATGTATGCCAGTCCTTTTCTATGGGAAAAATTCTGAGCTTCTCCACCTCTCCTCCTCTAATACTGGCATGTGGCTGTTCAGTCTGTCTTGAATATTGCTTCTATCAATACATGGCAGAAAGGGCTTACAATGAGCTGCCTTACCAGGAGCAGCTGAAACAGACTCAGTGAGTCTGCTTAATCCTTTCTCTGTTCTTCACTCACTTGGCTCTTCCGGGCTTCCTTCTGAACCAAAACTGGACCCACACCTCAGCCATCACTATTACAACTGAAAAATTCCATTAGCTCCAGTGTGAACTACATAGACACTGGTAGAGGGAGGGAGGAGAAAAGAAGGGAGCAGCTGGGGAAATACAATTCTGGTTCATAGGCAAAATCCAGCATGCCTGGATGATTCATTTCTAATTGAAGCTTTCTGTAAAACCTACACAGCTAAAGCCAATTTTCAACAGCATCTTCAGGCAGCTGGAAACCAAAGCCTGTACCTACAAGAGAAACCAGGAACTCTTACTCATCTACCCCATATAGAAAAAGCAGGTTTGGTTTTCCTCCGTATTTGATTTAGTTAGTAGTTTGGGAATGAACATGTACCTTGGAGGAGCAAGTGAAGAAGGTGACTTTTCAACAACCTGTTTTGTTCACAAAACAAAGAGGAGACGGGGACGAAAGGTTAGATTAAGGAAATCAGAACAATGCAACAAGTTGTAATGATTTAAGGGAATGTCTGTGTGCCTAGTGTATAAAACATCTAAAACTGACTTGGTCATCACCACTCTCTTCACTATCACTGAGGTGCAGGTCGTCCTGGAGCATTCTGAAAGACAACCAGAAGATAAATATCAGCCGAGGCAGACACATTTTCAAGCAGCAGACACTGAAAAACACTTGGATTGCACTTGCCAAAACAAACCAACCTCCCACATCATGTGTTTGAACATCTCACACTCCCAGGTTGCTAAACCTGGGTGAATGATAAAAGGGTAACACACAGCTTAGATGTTCTACTGTGCTTTCCATCTGATCTCAGGATATTTTGCAACAGAGGTCAGTATCATCAGCTGCCATCTATAGACAACACTGATGAAGCTCTGTGCTCCTTAGCAAAGGTTACCTAGCACACTAACACAGCCAGCTGGTTGCCCAGCATACTAACACAGCAGGGCAGGGTGGAAGAATCTGACCCTTGTACTGCAGAAGACTAGCACACCAGTAGCCTGCACTGGCTCCCCAAGGGACTGAAAGCATCGTCTCTGTACCAGAAGCTGTGCATGTTCACACCCTCTGCTCTCAGGGGTTGTGAATATTCTTTCTGTCACAGGGCTCTCTTTTTGCTGCTCCTATCACACATACATGAGCAAATGTCAAGGTCAGGCCTACCGCCTGTTTCTTTTCTACACCACAAACTTCACACTCCTGCACATCTCAGCAGTAACTGGAACATTGAGTAGTTCATATACGCAAAGCAGTTTACAAGCGGGGAGACCTGAACTGTGTTTTCCTATTGCTAGAGGAGGGAGTAGGCTGCCTGAAGATGTTTCAAAAGCACTATTTAGTCCTCTGCCTACAGGTGGCAATTGCTGCTTGCAATTTCAATGCATTACTAAGGTCCTCAAAGGAATGGAAGGGAAGGACTTGTGGGGATGGACTTGGAGTTCTCCCAAACTGCTATGCTCCTCTTTGGCAACCATGGAGGCATCCCAAAGGAAGTTGGAAAACATACAGGCCAAACTCTTTCTATTCAAAAGTACAGTGATTCAAATATTGAAACTGGCTGGAGACGAACTTCTCAACACAGAGAAGCTTCATTCCAAAAATAGGATAAAAAGCGTGGGAACTGAGACAGGGATTTTAATCAGTCACATCAAAACTTCAGGTTTGACTTAGCTTTAGGGTTTGAGGGTTGTTTCAACCTCATTTCAAACTGAGGGCTCTCTGTGAGAAATTTTTCTCATGCTCAGATTAGAAAATTAAGACTCCCATCACTCATGTCAACACATTTTATAGCAAGAAAAAACATATGGAAGATCCCCGACTACATTACCTTGGAAAAGTGGGGAGAGAGTTAGTATTCCTGATGCTTCTTAGGAAAAGGAGAACTACACAAACCTTCACTCTTTCAAGCCTCGTGTCCAATTATAAACAAAGCAAAACCAATTTACAGCTCTGGGCATCACCTCAAATGACGCTGAGCAGTTTGCTTTCATGATTCCTTGACAACAGAGGAGTAAAATCCTTGAATAAACAAGTGATTCCCTGATTTCAACATTATCTCCACTAACTAGACAAATTATTTTATACTCATACCAAAGCAGTTGACGTGCATGGAGATACCTTCATTGAAATAGGACCACGTTTATTGACAAAGCTGGCCACAGTCTCACAACAAGCAATTTCGCAAACCAGAAGTGATGAATCTGCTCTTAGTCCACAGAGCAGGACAACATGGAGAACCCCCAAAGGTCTCCTGTGTCTACCAATAACTAACTAGCTAACTCCTCCCTGCATAGGTGATGCCTCCTGCAAAGGTACTGACCCCACAGTGCCCAAGTACCTCTTATTGCTGCAGAAGAGGTTCTTGGCGTACAAGGGTTCTGTTGGATCACACTGGTAAAGACCTATGTGCTTTCTTTGTTCAGGCATTTTGGCTTTGCCATTCCCCTGTGGCTATCCTCCTCCATCTTGCAGCCTCCACTGCCTCATTTCCTTACATGCCTTCCCGGTGAAATCACCTCTTGCCTTCTCTTGTAAACACTGAAGGGAAGCACTATGAGACATCACCTTGGAAAATGAGGTCCCTCCATTTCCTACACAGGGCAACCAGCACACAGCCTGCAGCAACGTTGCACGTGTCAGCTCTGTACGTGGGCTTGAGCTGGAGCTCACTGTCACCCCGCTGACACACCACAAGGAACAAAGAACAGCAACAATGCAGCCACTCTCTACAGTTCTGGGCCGTTTGGCCAAATGTCTATTGACATTTCAGTGAATTATATTTATTTTCTTTCCAACCCATTAGGGCAGCAGTCCTTCAAAGATGACAATGAACAAACTTCCAGGGATGCTAAAAAGTTCTGAAAGATTTCCTGGGATTTGTTTTGATGTGGTTTAAGAATTGTGGAGTATAATTGTATTTCCTTCAGAGGTAAGAGGGTAATGCAAGGAAACACTACCTAGATCCTCTTTTAAATCCAATTCAACTGTTTGTAATAGAAAGGACTGCCTTTTTCACCCAAGCTACTGGTAAACAAAACACATCAGCTTAGAAGAGCACTGCAACTAAAATTCAGTTGAGGACCAAAGAAAACAAACTTTAAACAAGCCATACTTCTCTGCAACGATAGACAAAGACAGTTCCCGCAAAACAAAGTTTCAACCAATTGTTAAATAGCCTAGTTAAGTAAAATAAACTTGATTTAATAATTTTAATGCTAGTTTATAGATGTCAAGTTTTCTTTTGCAGGACCTGTTCATTTGCAGTTTATATACACACCACGAATCTCCCTGTAAAACTATTTGAAAAGAGCTCTTTTCACAAGAGAAGCTGCACTAAAATTAACATTACTTGCCCAACAACCCCACTGAAAGCACAAGCTGGTCCCTCTCTGCCAGCTGGGTTAAAGATGCATCTCCAAGAATGAGCTTGGCATGGCCCCTTTTAAAAGAAGGGCTACTTCCATTACAGCACAGCCAGGTGCTAACTTTGGGGCTGTATTCAAGAATTAAAGCCATCTGGGAAACCCTTGCTTGCTCTGTAAAGCTGGATGCTTAATTTGGCAACACAGATGCACCAGGATTTCAACTACCAATTAAGTAGCACAAATGCTGTTTCTTTTCAGACAGCTACACTTTGTAACACAAGATACTTGAAGCAGCTGAATTTTCAGACACTCACGTGCGCTTTGAACACCAAGGTGAGCAATCCCTCTTGTGCAAATGAAAACAGAATCAAAACCAAAAATGAAGGGACGCATCAGTTCAAGAGAATGACGTAGAGGAAGTCCTTGGGCAATTCCTGCTTGACTCCATTTTGGACATAGGCTTAAGCCACTGTTCCTCCTGCTTCAACTTTGTGAATTGTGGGTACGCGTGTCCCTGGTAGATGAGTGCTGGCTCTGAAGTGTCCACAAAGACAGTGGAGAGGGGATGCTGGCGAAGGACAGAGCTACGTACCAGGCCAAATTTAGAATTCTAGAACTTTGGGCTAAGAGTCTTGCCTACAGTAAAATTCTCCCCTCTCTGCCACCTGGAAAACTGACAAAGTGCTAGCTGAGAAGAGCTGAAATAAAGATTATGGGTGTGCAGTAGCTGAGGATGAAGGCAGAGCCTGCAGCAGCTGAAACTAATAATTTTAATAGTGCAATGAAAATTTCTAGAAATCATTTAGGAGAAGTAAGCTGGAGAGAAGAAGGAGGAGCAAAAAATGGCATGGATTAATAAAGAATGGACTGCTCTACAAAACATATTCCCATGCTCCCATCCAGTGAGGGTTCCTCTGCATGCTGACAGAACAGTATGAAAAGGATCGTTTTACAGAGTTTAGAGGTTGAGTGCAAAATTGTACAATCTCAACCAAGACAGAGAAATGCTCTTCCTCTTACTCGTCCAGTTCAGTTTGCATTGGTTGTTTTGTTTTTTTAAAATTACATTTTTCATTATAAGGAAAAGGAAAAGAAATGCAGTAAGCTTTCTAGTCTGTAGTTTGCCACCTTCCATGGGGTAACACGAGATCTTTCTATATCACATAACTAATAGGCATTTAATGGTTCGGCATTTGACTTGCACACTGACCCCTCAGCCTTCCAGACATGGAAAGATTTCTATTTATTACTCAAGGGTATCAATGCTGCCATTTGGCTAGGTTAATCCTGAAATACTCATGCCAGTCTCCACAGTCTCCTACTTTCAAGCAATTTCTGTAATTATCCTAATTAATAGATAACCACTTTCACCTACAAGGACAGTACCAATCTATGTTATGTCAGCTTAAGACTTTCTGTTGGAGCATATCAACTTATTAGTTGGCACACCTTCCTAGCCTTGGAAAACTTATGCATAATCATCTTATGCTGACACTCAAATTCTAAGATTTCTTCTGAGAGAAATCATAACATGATAGGAAAAAGAATAAATATATAAAGAAAAAATAGAAATATATAAATACTCTTCACAAAGCTATAGAAATTTCACCTTCACTTTGCAACTAGCCAGCATTATAAGAATACTAATCAAGGTTTTTAGAAAGTCCACACAAAACATTTTTTGGTTTGGATTTTTCTTTTTTTTTTTAAGTAAAAATAAAATTAAGACAACATGCTTTAGAATAGTTTTCCTTGGGCAACTGCAAAAAGTTATACCATGTGATTGCTTTAAAATTTCACCCTGAGTTTTCAGTTTTTGTAGCTGTAGTTTTACTAGTCCTCATAGGCTTCAAAACAATATACAGAATAGATTGGATTCAGTTTGTATCCCTTATAATTTATGTCAGTTGAATACATTATTAGTAGTTTGAACTAAGTGTTACAAGATGTTATTTTCCCACTGATCAAAAGAGGAAAATAAGTAAAAAAAACCCCAACCAATCTGGTATATTAATAGTGGGTGGGGTTTTTTCCATTTTGTTGTGGTTTTAACAGTCAATTATAAACATGAAACAATGCTTCTGCTGACGAAAATTCCATGCATTGAAATTTTCTGAGAAAAATCAGACTGATACAACCTTAACCTTTGGAATCATCCAATCTACTTTTAATTCATTATGTGTTCTTTTAAGTAATCGGATAGTAGAGATGGGAACCAAGTCTGGATACTTACAATGTTCTTGGTTGAGAACTAGGCAACATTTCTGACGGTGCGCCATACTGTTCTGTAAATCAAAAATGAATTGGTTGGTTATTTTACCCTATGGCCTAGGAACATTAGATTAGAAAGCCACTCTCTTCCCAGGACGTAATTGTTTGCCATTGAGACTATTCATCACCCTAAATGAGGTTTCCTAATGAAATACTGTTTGTTCTCTGCTGAACTGCTGCCTTAATTTCTAGGTAACAATCGTATGCAATCTCTTAAGCATTTTCTAAATTCACCACTGTTCAAAGCACAAGAAATCTCACTTCTTAATCAATGTAAATGTTTGATGTTCTCAACATATCACACACAACACAAAACTATCCGTGAATACACACCTTCGTAACGGTGTGTTTTCTCTGGATTTCTACTTACTCTGATTCTGTGCTATGGATCCAACATGCTGCGATTCCTAGAAAGAAAGGACGAAGTGCAAATTGAGAAGCAAATAAATCAGTTCTCTCTTTGTAGCTACATAGCGATGATTTGTTTTCCAGGTGTTACTGTAATAAATACTTTGACGAACTTGTCAAAATATGACTTTGAAGTGTGCAATAGCCTAAGCTGGCCTAATGTAGCTTAGCATGGACAGAAATGACATGTGCGACTGCCACTAAAAATGTATTGGTAGTACATTAGTGGTATGCGCATATTTGAAGAAATAGCAATTAAAAAAGCTTTTAAGAGCTGCCAAACACTTCTGTTTAACACAGTCGGCAAATATTTTTGTTGAGAATAAAGATAAAATGTTTTTTGTGCTGCAACAGAATGAGATGCTTAAAATGTTTCTGAAAATAGTCACATTTGCAGCTCACAATTATAGGAAATGTGGAAGTCATTGAAACATTATTCATTCAACCTCCCCTCTAGCTCAGACATCTGACAACTCTAAAAATAAGGAGCAAGCTTAAAAAAAGAAAAAAGAGGAAAGATACCGTATAGCTACTGTATAGCCTACTCAAAAACAACTACTCAGAAGCACAAGCTGATCTAATTCTCAGTAAACTGATGTGTTGCAAGCAGCTGTTATACAACTTGAGATTCACTGTGCTTTAATTTATCTGATGGCTTCTAAAGATAATCTCTCCTAACAGCCTTTATCTATGAAAGGGGGACGACATCAGACGAAAACACATGCAAGAAGTGGAAATTTAATTTCTCTAATTTATCAAAAGCCCTGGCAAAAAGCAAGTGTTTTACCTTTGTTGGGAATGGAAATTTGGAAGGCTCTGTTGTACTAGGCGTACGAATAGCTGTCAGGGGAGGTGGCCATGAGTGGGTCATTTCCTGGAAAGCGATTGAGAGAAGCAGCTTACAGTATTTTTGCTGATACATGCAGATGAAGTTAAAAGGTTATGCTTAAGAGGTTCACATGGATCTCCTGAAAAAGTCCTCGTCACCCGAACATAAACCTGAGAGACAGTGAGAAACCCTCATTAGAGGACAGCAGCCACGCTATAATGAGGACTTGCTCTTTCTCTAGAAGCACACCTGTATTGTTCAAGTTACCGCAATCTCAGTGAAGCCTGTAGGGAGTCAAGAACTTACTGTGTTTGAGGGGTTAGGCCTCAGCCTTACAACTATCATGGTTAATAAAGGGAAAAGTAAATAAAACCCATATATGAGTAGTTCTGGGGTTTTCAAGGCACAGGACTTCCCTACTACAGAAGGTATTACAGCTGAATAGCTTTTCAGAACAGGAGGAGCTCAGCCAAAGAGCTCTGACTGCTGTTCCCCATTGCTCTTCTCCCAAAAATATTGGCTTTTGCTCTGACCAACACATCTTTGACACAAAGCTCCAGGACGTGGTTTCAAGCCTTAGAAAAAGACTGCTTGATATGCTGTCTTGAGGAACCCTTCTGCTCTGTTCCTCTGCCATTACTCTCACCCAACTGTCTAGCCCGCTGCTTAGTACTGGCTTTTTGAGCTCAGCCATGGTCCAGGTGAAAGCAGAGCACAAACACCACGGCCATGGGATAGAGCTTGTTGGGTAACATCAACCTCCAACCTACTTCTTTGGGCACCACAGCTGGGCCCAGAAGAGTGTGTTAAAGCCTTGGCATGCACTGCAACAACCACATGTGAAAAACCCAGTACAAACAAGGATCTTTGTCTTAAACATACACTAAAATACTTTAATGGGGGTTAATCTAAATGAGACCTTTGAGGAAGCTAAGCCTCAGAAACTCAGAAGCACCTTGTTGAAATCACACAAGACAGACTTCTCTTGGCTCCTGATCCTCAACTTTTAAACCCTGAAGACCATGATGGTCACTCCAAGAAGCAAGTTAATTCATACAGCCTGCTGCCTTTGCCGCCTTCCCAAGAATAGTTATCTCAGGATCTCTCCTCCAGTCCAACATCATCTGTATTCAAGGTGTGCACCCACCATCCCTATCCAGAGTAGCAGTCATCACAACCATTCCCTGCCAACTTCCTGATGCAAGAAGCATGCAGAGTAACACAATTTGCTCAGCTCGGAAAGTTAGAAATTGTGTTCGTGTTGAACACATCTCATAATGAGCATGCACCACATGGACTGCTCAGGGGCTTAAAGGAAATCAATAGGCAACGTGTCAGTGCAAAGTACATTTTTGTACTGTTGGCACCAGGCAGACTGAAGGGTGAAAATCTCTACTCTGGCTTAATTTATAATAGTCAGCTTTTCATCAAGGCACAAATACGGAAGTTCAGAAGTGTCCCTAGCTTCCTTATCTATTATCAAGAACATAAATTGCAAAGATTTACAGGGAATGAAGCCACATTGCTATCTTGGGCTCTATAAGCAAGGATCAGAGCAATCTGCAGGGCTTTCTGTGCAAGAACTAGAAGAAGCCTACAACTAACCTGGGTAACTGATCACATTCTTACCACTCTTACCTTCTCCTTTCCCCCTCCTGCAGGCCATTCATCGCCCACTTCACTCACTAGCCACTCGATGTTTCAACAGATAATAAACTCTTCAAGATACTGCACTACAACTCTTCATGTATTTGTACACGCTGCTCTGTGGTTGCTACAATAATAGTGTCATGCATTGCTAACAGGTGAGAAAACAGGATGTCTTGTGAAACACAAAAGGATGCGGTACTTACAGGCGGAGTACTCGTGCTGCACTGCAATGAGCACACAGCAGCTAGTGAGCACCTGTGCACAGCTATCATTCAGCTAAAATGTTGCCCCAAAATCAGCTGCCTGAGAGTAATCAGGCATCAGGATTTTGCAACCTGGAGCAACAGTGAGGGGAGTGAATTACAGAAACCAAACACCTTTGTTAGGACTTCAGTGTCTCAGAACGGTATTTGACATCAAAGAACTGCCTTCTCAGCATCAGCACAACTGGTTTGCAGATCGCAGTATGTTTGCATGTCGAGCACAGTGAATGGGTGACATGTACTCAGACCTAGCTACTGGGAGTCTGTGCACTGGTCACAGAGCCAGCCCTGACACAAGGCTACAGAGAGAGCTTTGGATTGGAGCTGGCCTAGCTTTGCATGCCCTAGAATTACAGGAATTACAGCAAAGGAGAAGTAGCCCAGCAACAGTGATGTGCATAGGCAGGTGGGAAGGATGCAGGTGTGTGCTCCCGTTCAGGGCCACGCTGCTGGGGCTGGCAGCATGGACAGGAGGCAACATGTCCATAATCCTTTTATTAAGTGCACTCAGCAATGGCAACCACCTGACTTGACAAAAGAGCAGCTCTTGCTGGTTTAGGTGGTTTGCCAGGCTTGCTCTTGGTCTGCACTCTTCTGATAGACAGACTGGTCTTACAACTACAGCTGTATCTGAGGCTAAGTTTTATCTTTACTTCTCTACAGCATACCACAAAATACACTTTTAGTGGTCGCAATATCTGCTGACAGAGCAGAAGCAGAGCATATTTTTTCTTCTTCACACACTAATGTACGCAAAATAGAAGCAAACAGAGATCTACTATTTAAGAGCACCTACCTTCAAAATTTCTTCAATGGAGTGGACATCACTGACGAAGGTTTGCTATAACAAAAAAGAAGGAAGCACCATGAGTTGGTTTTACCAACTGACATGAGACAGACAAACATTTGCTTACCAACAATTCTATAAATTTATCAAAGTTCATTAATAATAAAATGCTATTTTATTATTCAATTATATTCTAGTAATTAAATTTGTATTGTTAACATTATTAATTATACGGTATTCTTTAAATTAATAATAAAAGCCCCATCAGAAGGGCAGCTAATAATGCACTTCTACAAAGTCTTTTGTTTTCAACTCTTTAGTAGAAGATATATTCTAATAAAGATGAGAAAGAAGGAAAGTGAAACAGAGCTCATGAAACAATGGTGCTCATTCCGCTGGCAGGATTTCTCTTGTTCCACAAATCTATGCGCACATGCGTATGCAACACAAAAAGAACCTCGTATAAAACCCTAAACTTGGAGAAGGCAACACAGAGGTGGTTTCAAGTGGAGGAAGCATGCACCAGGCCTTTCCATGCCAGCTGTTGGACTCATGGGAACATCAGCTACCTTTACAAAACAGAAAAGTAATACAACTGCAACTTGAGCAGTTCAGAAGAAAACCTTGAACATAAGAACATGGTGATTTCTGGAAAAGCCTGCAGATGACCTAGATCTGGATTGAGGGACTGCCCCTGCACCTCCCCAACCCGTTTAGTTGGGAGCATGTGGCAGTGGCTGCAACATGCCCGCCTGGCAGGGGTTGGGGCTCCCCAAGGCGAGCATGGCAAGGACCTCTGAAGGGAGGTCGGCCCCTGGCACTCCACCACCACCACTTGAAGAGGACCAGGAAACAGCTGCAGCAGTGCCCACAGCTGCCTTCAACCAGGCTCACGATCCCGGGCACGGCAAAGCTCTAGGGAAGAGTACCAAGCAAAAGCAATGCTAATATTTGCCAGTTATATAGCAAGCACCAGACATTGCAGGTTGTGCAAACATGTAAATCTGCTTCTAATGTATCAACAAAACCACTTGTCGGCTCCTGGCACAGTGAACACCTCGCCAGGCATGTGGGGACAAAGGTAACTGCACGGCCAGAGCGAGTGGAGATGTCCCCTGAGAGAGCCCACCTGCTCCATGTCCAGGCTGAAGCAGCAGAAGCAGCAGCACTCTCCTTCCAGTGCCACTGGCAGCATTAGGTGCTGGGAAGGCTCTGTAGCAGGACCTGCGCTGCTTCCCGACAATGACCTGTAACCTGGCAATGGAGAACACCACTTCAACAGATAGGCTTCTCCTCTACTAGGAAGGCATATATTTTGAACCTATCATTTATACATCCTTTCCTAACTGATTATCATTAAAGGAAATTGAAACGAAAACCAACCAAACAGCTGTAGTTATAACGAGCAAAGTGCATCCATGACCACCTTCTTGCCTACCAATAAAAGATTCAATGCAAACGTTCAGCAATCAGCACAATTGCTGGGAAGTAAAGGTCAGGAAGACATTCCTCATGTTCAGGGAAGAAGACAGTGAGCTACAGTACTCAATCAGAAGGATCTTCCCCAGAACAAGATAAACAGCAAAGCAAGCAAAAAATAAAGCGTTGTCCTTAGTATTCTCACAGAAAGGTCACTTATCTGTTTCCCATAGGCTGCCCTACATACACTGGAAGCAGGAGATGAGGAATCTCTTTTCCCTGCAACCTGATTTGTCTATGTCTACAGAAAATTCTCATCGAGGTAGTGCTCATTTAACAAAAATTTGACTTTTCTCTAGCAAATCACGCACGGATAGCCTCTTCTGACCTTACTCACTCCGAGATAAGTGGAAGTCGAGGCACGGCCACACGAACTACATGGATGGAAGCAAAGGGCTGCGAGCTAGCGAGGCTTGAAGAAGCATCCCACAGCAGGCAGGTGGAAGGGAAAGGGAGAGCAAACAGCAGGGAACTTCTACCACATGGTAAGAGATTGGGATGCTTCTTAACTCATGGTGCCAAAAATGGATCCCTCTTTTCTTCCTTTTCCTCCCAGCAAGCTTAACCTGGTAGCTCAACCATCTAATTTGCTTCTTAATTTAATAAGTGGTGAATAGCGGACACAGAAATTTGGAATCAAGATCCTCCCTGGACAAAGTCTTCAAAAACTCTCTCTACAATCTGCAACAAATCAAAATCCGTTTTCTTCTCCCATTCCAAGTCTTATGAAGTGATAATTACTGACAAAAGCAAAATTCAAATAACCTGAGAATCAGAGACTATTTGAAGCAGCCAGTTTAGATCTTTCTTCTATCCCTGCCAAACAACTTACACCCCTTCCTGAAGTTCTTTCACAAGCCTGAAGAGGCTTTTAAATTGATACAGGTTTATTTCCAATGAGTATTTTTAGTGCAATTGCCAGGAAGATTTATCGCAGCCCCAAAGGGCAGTGACTGCTGTTCTTCACAGGTCTGGCGGCTTAGCAGAAACTACTTTCTTCCTCATGGCACAAAACTTAAACAAAAGCAAACACTGAGCAAGTACTGCAGAAGTCTGCATTGGCAGCACAAGGACCTCTATTTTTATTTTTTCAAGACACAAAGTTTAAGTATGTGCTCCCAAAATAAGTGCAGTTCTGGAGATACAGAGCGTAAGGTATCAGTGATGCTCAGGACTGCTTCTGCCTTTGGCTAGCAGTGAGAGTCAGAAGCACTAAGTTAGGACACACTAGGAAGCTCACATCCCTGCTGGAGAATATTTCTGAAAAGCCCAAGTTTTCAGGTATCTCTAATCTCTGTTCTGCTATCCTGCTGCACTCTAAGAATGAAAAACTGAACAACACTTTTACCAGCGGTAAAATGAGCCACAGGTAACCACAACTGGCTGCCCACAAATGAACTTGCAACATCTACATCAAATACATGGTGAAACATTTGCTCTAGAGATTAAAAGCACAGACTGCTCAGGACATGCACAGAAAATCTGTTTTCAGTGCCAAAACCACAACAAAACTGGTCAGAGCCATTTGACTACACTGAAGAACCCTCCTGTCTCTCAGGTAGGGCACCATCTGTCCTTTCTACCACAGGTCTGCAGCCTTTTGCAGTCCCTGTGCCCCAAACCCACTGGCCCTGGAGAGGGCAGGCACACACCCTTTCAGTTCATTCCAGCTGTAGTGTCTAAGGACTCCTCATCTTTTACAAGGCTACACATCCAGCACCTGAAGCAGCTGGGCTTTCCTACATACTAAGTAATTTTTTGTTCTTTTTTTATCTTCAAATCACATCTCAGCCTGTAAACTGCCATTAAACCACAATTATCACCCAGCAACAAGGGTTGCCCTTGCCAGTTTTAAGATAAGAGTTTAGGGAAAAAGAGAAATATTATTTTTTCAAAGAAGAGTTAAAAAGCCATAAAGCCAAAGAAATCCCTGAAATGAGATCAGCTCCACTGAGGACTGCAGGTGTAGAAAATCAAATGTTATATGTTTCTGTCCATCCCCACTAGCAGTTTGACAGGGAACACTGTAACATACTCCCCACAGACAACTCAGTGTAAGCCCCATGCCTATTTGCTGGCTGACACTGACATCTGCACAATCTCCAGCTAGGATTTCCTCATGCCACATTCACACTCACTGTCAGTTTGGGAATAAGGCAGATGCCTCTAAGTGCAAAATGTTCTGATGGTTGAGGTCTACAGCAATCACGGGACATCCAGAACCACTGTGTCATTGGGTTTTTGGTTTAGGTTTGTTTCAACATCATTTCCATCCAACCTGATATTGCAGTTCATTCAATAACAGCCATCCCTCTCAGCAGTAATACTAGTTTATGTTTCAAAAAGTCTGAATTTGCTCAAGTGAAGGCCCAATTCCTAGTGATCTCCTAGTCTCCAGAAAGGTCTGCAGAGCAGCTGCTTCTTCATTTACTATCCCCCCAGCAGAAGGCACTGCCAGAGCCAGACACACCCATAAAGCCATGAGTGCTCATACCTTACCCAAGACTCAGTCCTAAGTTTCTCTCCCGATGCAGGCCCACAGATTCTGAAGAGGTTAAATAAATGGATGTAACTTGGAAAGAAATCTTGTTCAGAAAGACAAAAAAATACTTAAAGAGAGCAGGCATAAAAAAGTGCCACATTTGTAATTTGCACTGTTTATCCACAAAAATCCCACAGAACAGCAATACACAGACTGTGTAACATGACTCACGTGTGCTACAAATTTAAAATTCTATTCTTACAATAAAATACCATGGGAGCAGAATCTGAACTGAAGAATTTTGATAATAAGTTTGCAAGGCTAATTTAATAGATGACTTCCTTACTTGCAAGCTTAAAAAGCAAAGGAAAAAGTTTAAAAATGTTATCACGACAAAAATCAAGTATTTATTTGATGAGGATTTACGGACTTAACTGGCAAAACAAATATTTCACAATGTCAAGGATAACTTTGGTTTTAAGGTTTTTAGAACAAAAAGCTGGATAAACATAAAGCCAAAGCCTTTAAATAAGTTTTGGCTCCAGAAAAATGCAGACACTACCGTTAATATGACTTCTAAGCCTCTCAGTTACTAAAAAACAAGCAACATGCTGTTAAAATGGTGAGACTGCCACATTCTCTCCTAATTTTTGCAAAATATAAATTTTTCTAATCCACTAACCTGTACAACTGACTGATGAAGGTCAACTAATACTTTGCAGACATAGCATCTTGAGGTTAACAAAGGACAGTACTGCAAGGTAATATACCTGATGTACTGTTAAGTATAGCTGAAATTATCTGAAAAGGACCTCATTCAAAACTTGGTTCAACATAACTTCAGTGTAAGAGCTCAGACCAGCATGACCCAAATCCCATATCTATTCTCTCCCCTTGGTAGTTGCACTGAATCACCCACTTCCTTCTTCCTCACTACTAGTGACCTCGGCCAAGAAGAAATCTCCATGTAGATACCCATTAAAGTTCAAATAAAATAAAAAAAGAGGCACCATATCTGCAATTCAGAGCTATTTCAGACAGCAGTGCTATACTTGTTTGCCTTCTGGGAAAATGCAGTTGTGAAAGTTATACTTCAGAGAGATTAATTGATTAATTCCTACAGGTTTCAGCAACTCCCCTTCTGCTCACTTACATGCACACAGCACAACACCATAATGTATCCACAAAGTCAATATATGGTTACAGAAAGCAAAAATATATAAGTACCACATGCTTGGGTAATACATTCAAATGCAGTTTCTTCACCATAGTAATAAAGACATTAAAGCTTTCACTTTATCAGAATGTGAACAATTCAAATGCTAGAGACCTGAAGGAATTACTATCCACATGATAACTTACTGCAGCTGATCAGATAAAGAGTATTTTGCTTTTCATCTCGAGCATCGAACTTCCCCTGAGGAAGTTAAATGCTTGTCTGCTGTACCATTGTGCATTCAATCACATGAAAAGTAGCTTTCTTTATGCTAAAAGAGGTGAAAATAAGTGGAATTAACAGCTGAAGCATCTATTAGAAATTCTGCTGTGAAAGATTTGCACAATTACCTCCCCATACATACTAGGGAAGCAGATGATTTGCTGATTTGACTATGCTATGAGATTTACCCTTGTCCATTAAAAGTCAAAGAAGTCAGCCGCTGAAGGATTCAGTACTACTTTGATCCTGAGCTGAAAAGGACTTCAGAATTGGGGCAATACAATTTTGAACATTTACACAAACATATAAAGTCCTAGAAGTTATATGAGGAACTAACCTGCCTTTACTACAACAGACTTGCAAAAATGCACAGGTGTACATACCCACAGAAGAAGAGAGGGAGCTCTTAATTTAGAAAATAATTTAAAATCCGCACAGGCACTCAGTTCAAGTTGTATAGCAGCTGTGTGATGAAGCTCTCAGAAATACCTCCCAAGTCCTCTCTTCACAAGCAATTCAAAAAACCAATACACTTTCACAAGTACAAAGCTCTGCTCAGTCCCTGAGCCTTGCACAGCTCTGTTAGACATGATAAAGACAGGTGAACAAGGAAATCAGGATAATAAGAATCACCCCAAACCAGACTAAACCACTTGAGGAACCACTTGGTACACAAATGACATCCCCCACTAGCCATGATAATAGGGGGGGTAGACACCCAAACAACAACCAGAAGTGGTGCAATCCACCAACCTGGGAGTAACAGAAGGGACAGCGTCAACCCTCCCAGAGCTGCACTCTTTTCCTGCTGACACAGTTACACCTGCTAGACCATCACAGTAGGAGGGACCACCAGTCTGCTCCTTCATCTCAGCCTGATGGCTAGACGGGAAAACAAGAAAGATGTTGAAAGGATTCTTGCAAAAGCCTGGATTTCTTCTCTCTGGTATAACACACTGGCCACAACTGGGAAACTAAAAAAATGGGCATCTTTTTAAAAATAAGGTTTTGCTGTAGATACTACAAAGAATAAGCAGCAGGGTTTTGGGGGAATGAAGACAGGAGTAAAGAGCTTCTAAGGTTGCTTCTTGTTTAAAAAAAGTATTCCACCAAAAATTACCACACACTGTTATCCCACTCTGCCACACATGCCAAATTGTGCTGAAGGACTGTATGGCCCTCATGCATGGAAGTGGGGGGCAGAAGCCTTCTCCTTGTTTTTAAATAGCTTGCCTCTTCAGAAGTCTGTGGCAGAACAGTTTCAAGCAAACTGTCAAAAAAATCATTTCCAAGAGAAGGTTGGCCCTGCATTATTTCAGAAGTCACCGAGTGGTGTAACTTAGATGTGTGGGCTCAAACAAGGCAAGTGGTCGTAACAGCACATAGACTGCGCAAAGATGAGGACAGGAGGTCTGGAAACAGATATTAACTGGAACAGATACGGGCTTCTTTTCAGGCAAGCATTAAGGTGTTGCAGACCTTTCTGCTCCTCATTTCAGAAATTTCTACTCGACTGCTTATTTCTGCTTATTTGCATGCTTCTGCTGTCGCAGCCCATTTAGAGCTACCCCTCTGACATCCTGCGCACAAACAACAGCACAAACGAGCCCTGTGCTTCTCCATCTCCTTCATCTGAGGTGAAATTGGTGCCTGCAGATACCCACATGGCGCAGATGAACCACAGGACATGTGCATTTCATATGCTACCTCATTGCATTTCACAATGTGTGCATGTGTGGCTCAAGTATGGCAGCTATTGTTCTTTGCCTGATTTCAGACTAAATTATCAGCACTGAGAAAACCCAAGTGAGCAGCGTGGCAAGAATGAGAAAAGCCACGAGTTCCACACCCTTCATTGTGTTGCCACTTTTTTTTTTCCTAATAAGATCTTTGCCACTGCAAATATCAGCAGAGAACGTCACCTGTTCATGCTAAAAAAAGTTCACATTTACAGCTGCTTCCCATTTAATATAATATTTTTATATAACTACTTTTAAAATTATTTTTTCATGTCAACTGCACAGGCTTTTGCCACTTGGATGCAAAGAAAATCATCAAACTGCATATGCATGAAGGGTTAGTTTGTACATAAGAAGCAAGACAAAAATCAGATGAAAACCTACCATCCTGTCCTCACTTCACCTTATGTGCTTAACCAGCTGAGAGCAGGAGGAGATCTTGTATATTAGATGGACTCTCTTGCTCACACCCAAGTCATGCTAGGAATAACACACTAACTTAGGCTTCACACAAAAAGCACATTTCCAAAATGACCCAGCTAACAAAATAGGTAATACATATTTCAACCAAACCTGTGCTAATCTTGATTATGGATGCAATACTGTTCTGCTGTATATTGAAAAAGGCCACCAAAACTCGAAGCCTGAATTACCTTGTTGATCAAAACAAACATACAAACACACAAATTCACAAAGATTTTCACATGCCATTTTAAGAACACCAGACACCAAGCAGATTCTCTGCCAAGGATTTGGCAGAGAAAATTTTTAAACAGATGCTTGAAAACTAATGTTCCATATCACAAAACAGATTAAAATATATCTATAATACAAAACCATGTCCAATGATCTGAAACCTGACTTATTTCATCCACTTGATGCTGAAGCATCAATTCCTAGTTACCTATTCAGGAGAGCATTTATCGGATTCAAGTATGAAAATTGTGTGAAAACATTTGTGATTAAAATAATTTCTAGTCAGACAGGGATCATCCTGTGAACAAACTATTAGCATGGGTGGGCGTTAAGCACACTTTAAAAAAATGTTTATATTTTGCTGCAGACACAGTGCACTCGCTCAACAGATCTCGTTCGTGCACTCACTAATTCCTAAAAGTGTATGATCTATGGGGAACCCTTTCTCAGAGGGGCAGACAAAGTTTTTCCAACTCAATCAGCTAAAGGTTTTCGCAGTTATGCAGGTTCCCTAACAATTCTTCAAACAGCACCCATTGCATTTGACAAAATTTTCTTACCATGAATAACAATTAAGAGATGCTAAATAAAAAAAAGGAGGGGGGTAGGGAGAGAGGAGGGACAGGGACCACACCCGACAGAAATGCAAACCAAGACTAATTAGATAGCAATACTAACAACATTATCATGCCTTCAAGTTTTACATTTTAATTCATTCTGCATGATTTCAGCCAGTATAAAGCATGAACCTTATAGTAAACAACATTTGTTTTAGCAGTAAAGAATCTCAGATAGAAGACACAAAAGCAAGTGCTATAAAGTAATCCCACCTGAAGCGGTAGTAGCCCTGAGGCAAAAAACCCAGCAAGTCATTCGGACAGGCAAGCAAGTCAGCTGCCAGCAGTCACCAACAGCAGGACTCTGCTTTTGAGCTTTTTGCCTGGAGTGGGAGCCAGGGAGAAGGGAAGATGAAGAAAAAATAATTTTGAAGTAGGAACAGCTCTAAAGCTTAAGAGATGGCACAGGAAGTCTCTGCAGCCCTTGGTGGCTGCTAGGACAAGCGACTCCATGGTCACTTGCCACATGCACCCCTCTGCTGCCCTTCCCTTCCCCTGGCACTGGGCTGAGCTTGCAATGAGACAGTCCAGGAGTTAACCTGGCAGACAATCATTCCCTTTCTGTTGATTTAGCTCCTTAGATCACCAAGTTACAGCACCAGATGACTAACAGAAGTGGTGCAGCTGAAGGAGCACTTGGAGGGACAACAAAGGTCTTAATATTACACAGCTTCCCGTGTTCAGTAAACCCTCTGAATCCAGAGCCAACCTCCTATGGTCAAAAGCATCTCCGGAAGCACATTTCACAGCTTAAACCTGCTCCTACAGCGGTAAAACACCCACGAACTGCAGTGGAAAAAGTGTTACAATTCTTTGCATTCTACAAATCTGAAGCGCCTCTTATACTGCACCTGATACTTGCATAATTTGAAATCAATAACTTTTAAAAGTTTATGAACTGGGTATTTTAGATTAAAAAAAAAACCAACAACCAAACCCAAAAAGAAAATCTCCCAGGCAATGTATGTTAAATTCCTTTTCTATAAAAAGCATGTAAATGACACTCCATTTTCTCACATGCACTAACCTAGTCCAAGGTAATGCTTTTGCCTCAGTTCTCTGATCTATAGATCATGGGGGTTTTAATTGCTTGTAGCTAAACAGTTTGGAAACAAAAAAAAGTGATGACTTGGTTTTGAAGTGCAGGACTTGCTGGTGACAAAACCTCAATAGCTCTCTGGGGTATAAACCCACATTTTCGTTTTCAACCCACAGGTTTTACCAGCTTCCACCCCTTCTAATACAATGCAACTTGTTCAGATCTGGCACCACCAACCACTTAGGTGAACCTAATTTCACATACTGAGGGAGAAACCAAACAGCTATTGTCTGCTACCATGCCAGCTTTCCCTGTCTGTGAGTGGGTTCCTCAGCTCGTGAGAGCAATCTGTAGTCTAAAGCAAATCTTGCACCAGCATCACTGGTGGCAGGCAGATCAAGATCAGTAAAATGCCCACACACAAGGAACTGAGACTTTTGCCAGCTGGCTCCTCTTCACAGCGCTTTGGGGCTGCAGGGTACACAGTGCTGGGAAGAGAACAGAACAAGCCATGGGCATTCTGGAGGGCTCCACAAACCGCAGCTCCGAGCAGCAGCATCCCAGCAGCAGAGCAGTCTTCGGGAAAGGCCCAGCCAGCGCTCTGATAGCCAAAGAGCTTCTCTACTGCATTCCTGTATCATCTGCAACACTGCAGGGATTCAGGAGCAGCCAGAGAAGTCAATTCAAAGGGCACGCGGTTAACCCAAAGCATGCATACATAAAAGTCAAAATGATGCAGATATGTCACCTGCACTTGTAAATGTGTTTTTGTAAGAATATACAAAGGGAAAACATCACAGCTGCTGCAGTAAAAAGACCTCTACAAACCACAGGAGAACTAACTACACAGGGGAAACACCAACACTGTTGAAGAGCAAACAAAAGCAGCAAAATTGCATCAAATGAGAGATGTGCAGGCAGGCAGTTAACATAAGATTTCACTCAAAGTCAGGAATTGAATTGTAGAGGCTAGGAGGTTGTTTGTTTCTTTTTTAAAGTTCATAGAAGAAATATTAGTATTTTTTAACAGAAAACCATGTAATTTCAGCTAAATTATGAATAAATCTTTGCATTGTTGCCTGTGAATTTTGGATTAAGTCAATAACAAATCAGGTAACAGTATGCAAAGACTTCAAAACAAGGTGTATTTTAAGGATGAGGCCACCCCTTCCCTGACTTCAGTGTGGGAATACTTGTATACACTTAGATTCTTCTTGGTGCTATTATTGTACCGGGACTTTCATTACCTAGTTGTGAAATCTTGGTTGGTATCATTTGTTTAAAATCTCAAACTTTAAAATCTCAAATACTTCCTCAATCACTGGATTCATAAATTATAGCTACAGATTTTAAAGGTTATTTTGTTATGTGCAATATTGTCTGAAGTTTCATTACTACTGTAAAATAATGTACAGATGCAATTTGGCAGCAGAGTCCCTGCAACAGTAGCTTGAACTAGGAAACACAGGAACCTGCTGCCAGAGAACAACAAACTGTTGTTCCTCAGCAGGCTGTCTAAAACTAATTTTCACAGGAGATCAAAAATTACCAGAAGACACAGTTTTAGCACAGAAGAAAGTTCACCTCATTTCAACAAAAACATGACAACCACAACAAAAAAGACACACGAAGGTAGAACAGATACAAAAAGGAAGAAATGAAACACAAAGAAAACTGTAACAGACTATCTTTGGGGAAAGAGAAGAAACTTGGTTCCAAGTGCAGTACTAACAAGGCAATGCACACTGCAGCAGCTGTATAAAAACCCAAACCAAACAAGTCTAAGGATGCATTTGTTTGCGTTTTGTTCTGGCTTCAGGTTGCCAGCTGGGTGGGTTTAGCAATGAAGGATGACCACCTTACATCTCCCCTATCACTGACTCAGTTCTTGAACGTAGTGGAGCAAGACCTGAATAATTCCAGCACATCAGGGCAAAACTAAAGTAGATCTGCTCGCCATTGCTTACGGCATTGTCTCACTTCTATATATTATACTTCTTGCTTTCTGCACACCAAAACAACACTAAAGCACCACAGAAACGTACAAAAGGTTCCACCTTATCCAGTGAGAGAATCTTCAAAATTATATTAGAAACGCATTTGCTTTCACATTTGTGTTTATGCTGCTTGCTTGTTGTCGACAAACAAGACTTCATCGTAGACTACAAATCCAACTCCAAATCCAACCCATCAGTCTCAAAGTTCACGAGAGTCTTCTAAAATAATTTCTCTGGGTGCTATTTCAGGTCCTCTGTGGGCACCAGCGTTTAACCAGCGGTTTGCATGTAGCCACGTCTTCTGTGGATGGTTTCAGAAGTGACTTCACTACTCTCCTTTCCAAGGCAACACTGAACTTATTCCACTGAAACAATGATACACCACCAGACACTCTCCTGCTTCTGATCCAACATCAGCCCAGCCCACAGGAGAAGACAGCTGCTCTTGCCTGCCACGGCCCTCTTTTCAGGTTTGAAAAATCAAACCATTTCCATGAACTTCTATGCTTGCTTTCTTCAGCTGATACTGAATGATCCTGGCAATTAAAGCATTTTACATCAAAATGCTCAGTAAACAATGGTTGTACTGTCATCTTCTTGCGTGGGCGCCTGGAGGAAATAAAACATTCTTTAAAGATTTTACACACTTTTCTAACTCTTGAGATGGATTATTTTGCTCAATCTAAAAATAAATACATGGGCCTCCTTCTTGTGGTCAAATGGCACAAGAAAAAAAAATCACTATTTTGCCTTCTTTTGTCTGAAGAAGCATAGGGTTTTGTGTTCTGGGAGAACACACTTGGTATTTAATAAAGGATCCTTTAAAAATCTTGAGTTGCTGAAAACAATTTGTGTCACTTGTTAGCTTTCATCTATTAATAATATAAGTGAAAACCAAACAAACTAAACATTAAAATTAAGTGTAGCATCACCTGCATAGTCATGTAGACAAGAACTCCAATCAAGGCTGATTATTTCACTAGTAAATTCCTCTACATAAAGAACACCTGCACAAAAGCACCTCTCAATTGTAACTACCATCTGTATAGTACCTCTCAGTAATCTAATTTTGATCCCTTCATTCTGCAAAACTTTCTTACCTATTGTCCCCTAGAAGTCTTTCCAGTAAATGATTTTTAACACTGCTTAACATGAATCCCTAAGTATTATGTGCCTAACAGGTTTAATACAGATTCATCTTGTACTTAATACAGTGTCCTCTTGTTCCTCTCAGAACAAGAACAATCTAAGTGTTGAAGGTATGAAAATCATTTGGGTAAGATCAGCAAGCCATGTTTTCAGGTATTTTCTCATTTGCAATACCACCTCATGACCATTTATGCTGTTAGATACACTTTTCACAGTAGTTTGAGTAGCCTGACTCCTACCCTACTGCAGAGAAAAAGATGGTCACTGCAGATAAAGCTGCACAGAACTACATCTGTAGTAAACAGGACTCATATCATAGGAGATGTCTGCTGATAATATCTGGCAGATGAATAAATAAATCTGTACTCTGCTGACAACTGAATTCACATAAGAATTTGTGCTAATATAAAATAGTCACAGGAAAGGAGCAGGGCAGGAGGAGAAATCACAGCTTTGTTATTCTGGGGGCTAGAGGGGAAAACACCTCAGACCTTGTTGAAAGATAATGATTTTTACCATTTTTCTAAAGAAAAATAGCATGAAATTACAGATTATGGTGCTTCAACATTATCTGCAACATTTAATTCATAATCATTAGTAGCAACGTTGTACCAAGACTACACTTATATATGTGTGATGTGCCAGCTATAGCAAATCTATTTGAAAACCACAAAGGGCCATAAATATGTAGCACAAGTTAAATTCAAATGATGAGGTATATATTTCAAAGGTTTCCAATTTCTCAGAAGCTTTAGCTTTACTTCATAAAGAAATTTAACCATTTAAAGGTCCATGTTTTGGTGGAGGTCAGTAGTAATTAGGCTCTTAAAAGCAAGTAGCGTTTTGCAAACAAATTCTATTCAATTAGACTGAAACGAAGAAAACTCATTAACAGATAAATGTTATTAAGCAGGCATTCTTNCAAGCTGAGAACACCTACTTTTTTTTTTGTTTGGGGTTTTTTGTTTTGTTTTGGGTTTTGTTTTGGTTTTTTTTCCTAAAAAACTCCCCCACCAACCAACCAACAAAATCCAGCCAAACACCTACACAGTAAGATACTTGTTAACAATACGAGTGAGTACAAAGGATGCACTTCAGTTCTCAAATCAATTTCTTTAAACAAACAAAAATCTATACATGCTTCTCAAACTTCCACACTCTCCCATCCCATTCTCAACCACCACTGCGTATCTTATGGACGCTCAGTGCCAGTGTCACAAACCCCTGGGTATTCATATGGGAAGTAATTTTGAATCACATAGGAACTATGGACTTCAAGCAGGCTTACTTCAGATGTCAGTCATAACTTTGGCATTAGTATGGTTTCTGTTCCATGGAAACAGTAGTGTAGTAGGCATTATTCTCTTACAGCTAGTATACTTCATTTCCCTAATGTGAGTTTGAGAAATTATTTGACAGTAAATCATGATCTTCATTTGAGATTCATGAAAAGGTAATAAAACAGTAACTACATTTGTTAAAACCATCAAGGAAATTGGGGTTTTTAGTGTTTACAGGTCCCCTGTAGTTCTAGGGATCACCTCAGATAATTAACTGCTGCCATCTCTCAGAAGTTTTTTCCCTTAACAAACATCACTTTCCCCTTGGAAAATGAAACCGAATTAGATTTATGATGGCAGTGGTGACACTTGTACTTCCCCTTAATGACTCAGTAAACAAGATTTGAAGATGCAGGCTCTTGCACTGTTTTTTTACTTAACAGGACTGCTTTTCTGAACCACGACCTTCTATTTGTCCACCTGTTTTAAGAGCCCCATGCCATCTCTTCACCTTGCCATCACTGCAAATAAAAATTTGGAAAACAAAGGGATTTAAGAGGCAGGCTGGAGCCCAGAGCACCATCAGCAGTCGCAGGCCAGCACCCAGCATCAACCAACACATCAGCACAGAAGGCAAGCAGGAGAGAAGTGAATAAAGAGGTGCTTGTTAGCGGATTCAAGGATCATATTCCCAAAAGAGAGAAAGACGAAAACACGTGTTGAGGTGACAGGAGTTTCATCTCTCTCCTTAAGAAAGCGACACACTAAACTGAGGAGTCTAGATGCTACATTTAAATCTTAACGGAAATTTAAGAAATATTTGAAGTACTCCCAAACCAAAGAACCTGG
>WEIS01021729.1:14721-37925 GCA_013389965.1 Todus mexicanus | reverse complement strand
TGTTTTGAAGTGGTAATTGCAAGATCCTCGTGTCCTCTTTGTATTACGCTTGTGGCCACTTTGAAACTTAGCTCCATCATACATAGAATAGATAAATTTTTATTCTCTATGGCCACATCTCCTGGGCTTGTGGCTGATGACAATAATCTCAATGAAAAGTAGATAATGAAGCCAGAATCATTGATAGGTTTATTTTATTTCTTTGGGGTTATCCAACCAGCACTAGTTATTACCTGTTTGAACAGAATGTGTTTTTATCAGTATTTTGACCCAAGATCTTCATTTGGTGCAAAGTCAAAGACTTGTCCTAGACAACTACTCCAAATTAGGTCGCACAAAGGAACCCAGCATCTGTGCGATAGTCCAGGTCATGCTGCTATTTGTGGAATGGATACTAGTACAGTCTTTGTGAGTGCATGATATATGAACTGTATGTATTTCTGTGATAAATTGTTTTTAAATATTTCCTCCTTTTTATTAATTGAAGAGGAAACTCATGCATCAATGACATTTTTATGCTGGTTTACACATAAATTATTTCCCTGTGATGTTCATTTTTATTATTATTGCCGATATTATAGNGTTCATTTTTATTATTATTGCCGATATTATAGCAAATGCATTTTTTTTTGCCTTGTAAACAAGATTTTGCTTACAGCTAAATGAAAAGAAGAGAAGTTAATCATGTTGAAATAATAGGTTTAAAAAGGTAATTCAGTAATGTTTGGCTGATGTTTAATCTTCCCCAATAGAAGCCATGCCGAGAGAAATGACAGAAATTCTGCTTTTGTAATTAAACAGTATTCATCACTGGCAGGGCAGCCGAAGGAGAGATGAAATACTGCAGTGACTGCCTACTCCTGGCAAAGCCTTCCAAGCAGGGACTTCAAGGGTTGTTAAGAGTGATAGCTGCAAACTTGGAAAATGAAGAGCATCCTCATAGCTTTCAGTGTAAGAACTCAGCTTTGTGTGTGTCTCCCAATTGCATGCTCATTAAACATTGAGTGTCACAAGTTGTCCAAGATCACACAAGAAATATGCAGCAGAGCTGGATCTTGAAGCCAAGCTTCCTAAATTAGCTTTTTTACAACTTTATCTCCATAGAAGGACCTTCTTTTCACACTGTTACCCCTTGCTAGCATCCATCCTGGACTCTTGGACCCACCTCTTGGTTCCCTCCTATGTGAACACAACTGTGCTTTCCTCTAGTCGCAACATATTCTGTCCCAAGCACTTTGTTACAGGAGGAAAAGATTCAGTGAAGAAACTTATGCCCCTTGTACTGTTTGTTTTCTGAGAGCTGACTATTCCACCAAGTGAAGTCAAGTTTGTGAAGCTGTTTCAGACTCTCAAGCTCTGCTGGTCAGTCTGCTCCAGACCAGTGTAGAGCTATTGGGTTTAGGTGCCACAGCCAGAAAACAGTTTTTTTACTTTTAGGTTTTTCTGCCGTTCACGTACCACTTACCCAATTCACTCTGAACTTTTGCAGAGAGCCTACGATTGATATCTCACCTGCCCTCTTTGAGGACAACACTGTGATTTTGTGGTGGCTGCCAAAAGCCTGCCACATCCAGCAAGAGACAGAAGCCAGTACTCCAAATCTCAGAGGGACTGGTGGAAAGATCAGAAGACTTTGAAGGTGGTCCATCTCTATGTCCCCTGCTGTAAGTTAGCCACACACTCCCTTTGCATGCTTGAGTAAGTGTACAGTTCCCAGCCACTCAGAAGCACAGTAGTTTTTTGCATTTATCTTTAGGTTTGTTTTCTGCTTGGCAGCTGAACGGGCAATTTGCAGCTCCCCATGAAGAGCAAGCCCAGTGGGCAAATGGCATTTAGTGTGTGAGCTCTGAATGAAAGTTACATTTCCTTTTTTCCCCTCTATAGTTGAAACCTCCAGCAAAATTCCCCCTGCGGCTCTGGAAAACATAAACAACCCCTTTGCTGTTAGAAACCAGCATGATCAAGCTTTGATTTGTGATTTGCTAGGGAAGAACTGTATCATCCTTCAGTGAGAAGATCTGCATGTTGGAGTCGCAGAAGCAGGTCAGTCTCAAACAGCATCTAATTAGGCAGATTTCTATTGTTTAGCCAAGCAGAAGTATCCCTTATTGAACATTAGATGCTGCATTATCCAGGTACAACAGCTTCTAGCTCCTTAAAAATGCAGAAATAGGAAACCTCCTTTGTTTATTGGCTGGTGCTCTGACTCATGCAGTAGCTATCCCCTCCAAGCTATCAGCAAGAAAATTAATTATGTAACTGTGGATGAGTTACTTCAGTGGTTCCCCAGCTTTGGAGTTTGTGTTTAAGACATTTCCTAACAGAAGGAAAGCAATAAAAAAGCTTGACTCTTTCCCTGGGCAGGTTTTCATTCTCTCCCACCCTCTTTAGACTCAGATAAAATTTTTCTCAAGGAATTTTAAAGATAATCAGGCATAAACTGTATTCAATGGAACAAGGAGTCTCTTCAAACAATACTACTCAGGTGCCCAGTTCATGGGTCTCCGTACACAGTCCTGGTTGGAGGTACTAGCAGTAGTAACTTCAGTAGCAGAAGGAGACAATTATCTGTCTGCAAATGCCAAGCACAGGCTTTTTCCTCAGGCCATACTGCAGCCAAACCTTGCTGGTGCCTTCCCTTATCATTGGGAAAGGGCCAAGAGTGTGGCAGACCCCACACTGCACCATTCCCATCATGTCCCTGTGTCAGGATCCCACATTGCACTGTTCGCACCATGACCCAGTGTCAAGAACATGGCTTAGAGTTTCCTAGAGGTGGCTTCCATTTGAATGCAGAAGGACTGGTGAAGACGACATGCTCTTGGACTACCCTATTGTCCTCATTTTACAGTAAGCTGATTCAGAGAGAGCTGGATACCTGAACACCAGTATCTAGTAGCACGTTCACCTGTGCTCACAGGTAACTGAGTCATCTTCATGGTCCTCCTGGTAGTAAAACAGCTTCTGTGTTGAAGTATTTCAACACTGAACACTTTCAAATATTTTTACTAAGTGACTTCAGCTTTCAAGTTTTTTGCACCTTTCTGGAGCTTGGGATAGTTTACACTCAGCAATCCCAACAGTTTAAGTAAGAATGATCCCTCATGACCTATATATCTGTTATACATCTGACCAAGGTCTCACACTATGCAACAACTTTGCTAAACAACAAGAGACCACAGTGTGTCGTGGGAAACGTAGTCTGAGCAGAGCAGGGGAGTTTAATGCATGGCAACTCCTGTTTGCCTAACACACAACAACCCCTGTCCAAACCAAATACTTTTTTTCCAACCCTAACACTTTATTTTTTTATTGGTGATTTTTTTTAAAAGAGTTTTCTGCTTTTCTGTTTTCATAAAAATGAAAGTTTGTTTTCCCAATCATCTCTCCTTACAGGGTTCAACAGGGCTGACCGGTCAGAGCATCTGCAGTCACTGTCCTTACCTAAAATTGTCAGCATCAGCCCTATAACCTCTTTGAGAATTGCTTGAACTCAGCCCATAAAGGGATTTTATTTTTTTTTAAACAGAGAAATATGTATTACTACGTTTTTACAAGGTTAGGAAGATGTTTTTGCTGAAGTACATTTGTAAGTTTCAGATGGCTGGCAGATGTGTTAAAGAACATATGATTCAAATAGAAAACCTTTCTTTTTATTGCTGAAACACTAATAAGAGTGCACTTTAATATGCCTTAATGTGTTACTCCTTAATTGACAGCAGATGTTTCCTGAACAGCATTTTTAAAAGGCGTGCCGCACTTCAAAACAAGAAGAAATAAAGCCTTACTGTACATACAAGAGCTTCCAAAAACAACGCCTGCCCTTGCCAATAATTGTTTATAAAAACAGCATTCCGGATTATTTGAAAACCAATATTAAGTCCTGTGGAATATGTCAGTGCAAATCTGATATTAGTTCAACAGACCCTTACCACAGCCAGTGCTCAAGGGCTCCTTCTGCTTTGCCTCCAGCCTCCAAAATGGGAAACCTCATCTAGCCCTTGATGAGTGATCAGAAGAGACTGGGCTAAAGCAGGCATCTCAACGGGAAGCCAAGTGTCCATCTACTTGGGCAGACAGAGAACACTTCTAGCAGAACCAACTACACCTCTGAAATATTACCTGAGGAGCTTGGGAAGCATTTGTCATGTTTACACGTAAAATACCCCAAGCTTTGGAGCCTCCTCACCCCTTGTTTACTGGCATGAGCTCATCAAGACAGGAGAGGTTGGTCTGTTGAGGTGTTGGTTTCGCAAAGCTTACCTAAAAATGTCAAGTGATTGTCATTGATGTGAACAGGATTGCATGGCCAAAGGAGATTGTGCTTCTGGGAGCTCTGAGCTCCAGGCAGGTTCTGGACTTGGGTGAAGGTGGCTTTGCTGCAGGAGAAAGGCCACAAGTTTTAATCCACCGAACATTTTTTTACAGACCTAATGCCTGCAAAGGCATTAAATAGAAAAACAATCAGCAGCATGACAAAAAAGAGTAAAATAAGAAAAATTATGGAATTTTATTATCTTCAATAAAAGACAGAGATTAACATAATGACGTTATTGATAGGGAAAGATCAGAGGAAGATCATCCTCTGTAAGCACAGAATTGGCCTTACCAACCTCAGGATTGCTGCTAATGTCCCGGGAAAATAAGACTTGGAGAATTTACTGTACTTCTCCCCAAACCCACCCAGGAGCAGCCCCGAAACTTCCCATCCCTCCACCACGGTGAACGCCGGGCCCCGAAGGCGACTGTTTGATGTGTGTGTGTTTGTAACACACTGGGTTCCCCAAAGCATGCTGAGAGCTGCGATTTGTGGTAACAAATGACAGAATCTTTAAATACAGAGAAGCTGTGGTCACTGTTTATTTATTTTTATTATGTAAACAACCCATTGCTTTGGGTTATTACAGTTTAGCTTTTAAAGCACTTGATCATTTAGAACGACTTCATGTTATCAGACCTTTTTATTTTAAAAAACCTTGTTAAAATACTAAGTAATTGACAGTGCTTTTTGTTATCCTGCTTATAAAATACAAATCATTAGGGCAATAAATATTATTCATTTAGAACTGATGCAAACCAAATGTTTTCTTCCTAAAAATACCCATAAAAGTGAAGTTTTATCTTCCATCTGGCAGTGCCTCTTATGCCAAAATGCTCTGAGTGGAGTTGCATTAATAAGAAGACATCAAGAGAAATATGTTACTTGTATCCTTTAATATGCCTTTGTAAACTGAGATACACATTGGCCTTCTATCAATAAGCATCTCTACCTGTGGGCTTTGAGAAGGATTAATAGAGAAGAACCATTATAGGATGAAAGGACAGAGCATGCTGGGAGAAAAATGAAAATCAAACATCCACCAGTGCATACACTTCCTTTCAGGACAGCATTTAGAATTTATTTTATTTTCTTAATTTAAATATATATATTTTTTAAAAAAATAATAAAACATTTAAGCTGGTTTTAGATAGCGCACATCTGCACTGCAACAAGGCCATTTTCAAAAGTACAGCTCTCAGTGGGGTATTTATTTAATTCGTATTGGTTTTGGACCTCAGCCTATAATGAGAAAAGATACGGGCACATGCTAGAGAGGGTGGCTGTGGCTTGGACTTTTTTGAACATGAAAGTAGAAAAAGCCTTTGCATATAGGAAGGATTTAGTGAAAATTCAATAACTTTTGCTTCAGACGCTGTGCTTCAGAGCACTAAAAAAGACAAGAGAGAACCGACACCGACACTGAATTCACGGCTGAGCTGCCTGCAGAACACTAGCCAGTTCTGGCAGGCACGTCCCAGCCTTTCTCTCTTCAGATGCTTTTCACCTTTCTGTTAAAACTTAATTTCAAAACCAATTTCCACCTCCCTCACATTATTCACATCTGAAGTGTCCAGGGATGGTCTCTCTGGGGATGCACCTGATTCCACATCTCCGTTTCCATGTTGGTCAAAGATGGTTTTAAGGTGTTGCCTCCCCAGACTGAGCTAAAACTACTGGGTGCTTCCACCGATGCTTGTGCCAAGCTGCCTTTACAACCTCCCAGTCACGGTATCACAGCTTGCCCATTGCATGTACACTGGTGGTTTTGCACCAAATTCTTCAGGTTTGAGTGAGTTTTAGCACAGGGGAGAGGTTAGAAGGCTTTCCACGGGAGGCCAGGGGGTCAGTAGGGTCTATGGGCAATCTCTGGGGCAGCTCAGGGTTGCTCCATCAGTCCTGCTACTGTGGATCAAAACTCAAGCTGAAACGGAGAAATGTTCCTCAGCCAGAGACTGTACATCTTTCCTCATTGCGCTATTGTGAATCTTACCCATTTTGCTGCACCTTAGGGCCCAATTCAATGACTAAAATTGATTTTTTGGTACTTCAGTGGCCATGTGTGTGAACCAGAGGTATTATTTTTTTATTGAATACAACCCTTAGAGCACCAGCTCACAAGCTCTCTTCAGTACACTGTAATAAAGTAATACCAACATTTCCTAGCTCTCCATAACTTCATTACTCTGTGTCTCTTTGGGACACTATCATCTCTTACCCAGACTCGTTCATGGATGGTGAGTTTCACATGTGATGCTAAGTCTGAGGACTTCTCCCTTTCCTCTCTCTGTGTGCATGTGTGTATATGAGCTGACACATACATCTCTACACTTCCTTACATATGCTCAGCATGATCTGCCAGACTCTGCAGAGAAAACAGCACATCCATGTGCCAGTCAGAAACACGCACTTGACTTTCAAGGAACTGTTTTCATTAAAGCAGGATCAGGACCTGCTTACAGCCCCAGAAGTGTGAATGGAAACAATTTCCCTGTGCAGGAATCTCAGCTGACATGCAGCTGCCGAGCTCTGCGTTCCTCTCGGTTATGTTTTCCCTAAAACCATAAATAGTCCCTAAAGCCAACACAAAGCTCTCTCTGCAACATTGCACGCAGACAGCATCCCACTTGCCAGCACTAACCAAGGTAACCACCAGGACCTCCTGCTCTTTGCCAGCCTTGCTCAGCACAAGGCTTCAATAAGTCTCACACAGCCCTGGCTGACTTTGCACATCTCCCTCACATGGGACAGAGGGTTTCTCTTATATATTTGTGCAATCCTGAGCATGACGATGCTTGGAGCTGTTGGAGCGCTTCAGCAATCGAAGCATGCAGTGATAATGAAAAGCAATTGTGGGAGCACACGCTACACATCACTCCCATGATATCCCTGAATGTACTTCGCTCTTTCCTGCTACATCCTCGAGTACCACTGGCATTAACATCCAGAAAAGATCCTGTACCTCTCTGTCTAAAATTAACGCTAGAGTTGGAAAGGTGTTAGAATTATTTAGGGGTTGATTTTCCAATCTGCTCGGCCCCTTTCTTCCCTTCCCGGAGCTATTGGAATCAATGGGTATTTTTTGAAAATCAAAGCTGGGTTAATGACTAAGGGTTTTTTTAAAGATGGAGCAGTTGAAGCAGTGATTACTGGGGCAAGAGGAAATCTCCTGCAGGTATTAGTCTTACAGGACGGCGTGCCAAAGGTTACTATGGCGCTCGCGATGTGGAACGATGATGAAATACTATGGGAAAAGCAAGTCCCCCAGCTACAATGTATGCATTTGGTGGTCATGGCTATGCACCAGTTGTGATCAATGGGTGTAAAGTCAGGGTCAGGGCTGCAGCAGCCGGAGATGCTGGTGCTTTGCAATCTAGCCGGGCCCCAAGCAAGGGGCTGAGTTTCCACAATTCATTTATCATAAACCAGCAATTTGCAAATGTTAGCACTTTTCCCACACATCATGAGCCCTGATGGACTTTAATAAAAGAGAGAGAGAGAAGGGGAGCGGGCAGAGAGAGAGAAGAAAACCTACATAATTAACTAAAGTTCTTAGAATGGCTTTAATTGGGAAAATGTTACCTTTTTGGAAGTAATTGCTGTACAGGTATTTGTTAGCTTTCTAGGTTTTGGTTTTTTACATTGGTCTCACATTAGTTAATTAGCCAGTTGTCTCTGTTGGTGGGGTTTTGCATCTCTCTCTTTTACCCTTACGGCTGCATAGGAATGATTTTCCAGTTTGCTTGACTCAGGCGGTCATTAAAATGTGAATATCTGCATTAATTTGGTTACTGCACTGCTTTTAAGTTAAAGGCCTCTAAAGGGAAGGGGTAACAAGAATAAGAAATTTTAAACAATGCTTAAAACCATATGAGAGTGAGAGTGTGCAAAACCCCAGTCGTGCAGATGCTCACAGAGATGCTCACAGGAGTCACTGACAGGTCTTACCAGTTCAGTTCAAACACCTCTGAGCTCTGAAGAAGTCTTGCGCTGAGTCTGGCCTGTCTCCAGTCTATAAATAGAGAGCTGTGGCTGGAAGAATGAAATCTATGGATAGAAGAAGGAACAAGAGTTGGCACTTTTCACTAATATCAATGATAACATCACTTTAACATGTTTGTCCAGGTGTCTTTTCTCTCTAGGTTTGTATTCTTCCTCCCAGAGTGGCCAATAGCAGAGGTTTTGATGACATGGATAAAACATTCAGAGCTGTGATTATCAGATTTTCTATTAGTGTTTTAGAACAAAGTTGTTCCTGTCACTGAGAGAAGAAATCAGAGGGTTCAGACCGCTTTGAATTGTTCATCCTATCTCACTCAGTTTTGCCAACTCATCTACCTGTCTACATCCCTATCCCACTGTTTAGTCCTAATTACCAGAGCAGCATGAATCTGTTCTGCACTTCTGAGAGCTTTCTCCTTTGGTACTTTTCTTTCTTTTTGGTTACCCTCCAGTACTTCAGCAGCTTTCCCTTCTCATGTACCATGTGCTCCAAAGAGCACATCTATTGCAGATAGGAGCAATTGTCATTTGCTAACCCATAGATGCAAAGACAGGAGCATTTACTAGAAACAAAGAGAAAGGGCTGGGGTGAAAAAGCCCTTAAAATGTCAGATCCATCTATTCAGCTAGTAAAAAGTTTCTTCTAAAAGCTTTAAAGAGCTGGTGGCGATATCATAGCCAAGCTCTTTCTTTAGGGCTATGATGCCTTAAAGCCCTTGATGACACTGTAAATTTGTACATCAGAATTGCCCATCTTGCTCCTTGCATTATTCACCAAACTGCTCAACAGAGTTCAGGTTTAATGCTCTTACCATTTCATAGGTTCTGGGCAGCATGAAGCTGACGTTGTGCACGAAACTGATCTTGGGGATGTGTGATTTTCCACTGCATTGAGATTAGAAGGATTCTTAAAGAGAAATGCAGTTTATAGCCCTATGTGGACACAGAAGAAAGAACAAAAGCAAAGTTCCTGTGAAAAACTTGGCAAAATTTGTATCTCCTCCAGTGTCATCTGCTATCCTTGACTCCTTCAAGAGCTGTGAAGATGAAGAGTGGGAGGTGCCTACAGGAAAAAGAGCTATGGTCTACCACTAGCTAGATAAATGCATCAGAAGTGGTCTCTAGGTGAAGTGATATAACAGAGCTGTCTTGGTTCATGTTTATAAGGATGTTTTGGAAAGAGCTGATCTTACTTTGGAGTAGACACATTAAGTCAAGCAGTCTCCTGAAGACACCATGCCCTCCCTTTTTGGTGTGATCTGAACTGCGTATCTCTAGACTAATGTAGGTATTCACAGCATTCAGCACAAGGCATGCAAATGTCTACACTCCATCTGCCCTCCATTGCTGATCAAGTCCAGTCATTCCTGCTTTGAATCATGGTCTGGAAGAGCTCCTATCAGTAAACAATGGCACCTAGGGAGAATTGATGGTCTGATTAGGGCAGCAGTCCCACAAAATGACATTGCCTCACAGCAGCCATGAGTACTAAGTGAAGTAAGGGACCACTCTTGGCCTTGCGCAGGCTTCTTGGTGGCCTGGCACAGCAGTAGCAGAATCCTGCTCATCCTGCACACCTCACAATCCCCAGCCGGCTTATAGTGAAGCCTGACCAGGTTCTCGCTTTGTTCACCTGCAATTTAGTCCTAGTATTACAAATTTCAGAAAATGACGCTTCAGCACCCAAAATATCATATGGTTTGTTTAAACCAGAAATACAGTCATGTTTTGTTTTGTTTTGTGTTGTTTTTCTTTTTCTCTCACTTCCATGCCTGCAGCATGTGCATTACCCAGCCAGGCCCTGCAGTCTGAAGGGCTCAGAGAAAACACATCCTGCAAAAATGCTTTCCCTGTTGATTGAGTCCAAGAGACATACTTAGAAAGCAACTCAAACCATGGAGGCAGCAGCCGAAACCTATTAATTTAAATATATATGATGCTTCCTTGGAAATCCTTGAAGCTGCAAGCATCTCACAGCCAAATCCCTCTTCCTGAGTAGTGCCTGTGCTGGTAATGGTGCTCCTCACACGGTACCATTAACACTGTGCTGAAGCATCTTCCCCACCTCCTTTCCAGCTCAGGCAATGGCCCGAGGTGGTGCTGGATGTGCAATGAAGCCCTATCAGATAGTAGCTGAGCAATGCATATCTCTTAGTGCCTTTTGTTTCCTTTAACACATTTCTTTCCTTTTTTTTTCATGACCTGCTGCCAAAATCTCTTTGCTAATGTCTCTGCCACCATCGACGCCATGCAAGAAAAGTGTCTTTGTTAACACATTTAGGGCCTGCTTTTAATTTCTACAGTATTCCCTTTAATAACAATGTCTAATTAAAACATCTGTTAAAAAGTCTGTAACATTAACTTTACAGGGAGAATTTAATAGAATTATATTTGAATTGCAGCCATTTAACGGGTTTCCTAATTAGGCTGTTGGGTTTTTGTTTTTTTTTTTTAACAAAAACATTACACAAATTAAAATCAAGCCCAGTTTTTTATTATTATTATTACAACACAGAGTGTGGTCAAAAGAAAAAAAGGCAGGCAGTATGAGATGGTGTGTAAAGGGTGAAAAAACCCGATGTAGCAGCCGGTGACTGAAACGCTAAAATGCATAAAATGAAACAAATAAGAGCTGATATTTGAAAGGGGGAGGGGATCAAGAGACAAGTGGGGAAAAATTATCTCTAGCCTTCTATTTGCAAGCTATTTTTTTAAGGAATCTGTAAGAGTATCTCCTCGTTTATCTACCCCCAGCCCCTGTCACCTTTCCTCTCTCCCCAAATCTCACTTGTTCGGATGTTGACTCCATCTGGGAGGAAAGAGGGGAAGAAGCCTTGAAAAAAAATAAGTTATGCCAGATTTGTGTTTGCCCGCATTTCAGAAGCTTGGATAGGTTTGTTACTAGACTGAGGTCCTCTGCAGATCTTGCAATAATCCTTAGCTTTTTATTTAACTAATTAAATTACCTCATTGACTGCACAAGGTACAGAAATATGTAACCTTCAGTACTTTCAGTAGCAGCTGCATTCCTGGGCTTTCAAAGACAGGATATTTCAGATATTTTAAATACAAGGAACCACAGATTGAAATTTTAGTTGGGGAGGAAATAGATCTTCCCATTTAGAGACAAAACCTCCACCGTTCATTTTTCCCCTGGCCTAAACCAAAACGAAAACTAACAGGAAAAAATTAGATATATACCATGAAGAAAATATATAGTAACTGTTTTTAAATCACACATTGTCACTCTTAATTTGACCACGCTGGGATATGGTATCTCTAAACTGGAACTATGCCCTGTTCAGAGATGAGTGGTGATTTTCCAGTGAGATGGGGTCATTTTTGTGTTCAGAATGAGATGCCAGAAAACAATACAGCTTCACTCTGCAACATAAATATTTCATGTGTCTCTCAACAGATGCTAAAGTTAGTGCCTGTATAAACATCTTGGGTGAAATCCTGGCCTCTGGGTTGTCGGTGATAAAACTCTTACTGACTTCAGTAAGGCCAAGACTTCATCTTTTGTCTTAAATTGAACTTAGAGTTGTAGCAACCACTGGCAAGGGGAAACCCACTTCAAAGGAAGGCTCTGACAGTTGGATGCTTATCTCCCACTGATCTAAACTCTAGCGATCTCTTTTTGTTTCCCAAGTTAACTTGGAAATCCCATTGAGAGCAAGTTCATCAAAATAGTTCTTTTGTTCTTCTAATTTCCAGCAAATCAAATGAAGTACACATCTTCCCTCGAGGAATTTTCTGTACAGCACAGGCCAGCCCCAGACGGAAAGAGCAAGTTTAGTAAGACAAAAATAACAACAAAACATTCACAACAAAGATTAAGAAATGCATAAGCATTCTTCAGAGACCCAGGACACTGGTGATGCCTTTGATCTTTTCTTTGCTCTGCCATACTGCATTGTTTCTGCAGGTTTTTGGACTCATAATGTAAGTTATAGGCTCTTGAGCCCTGGTGGTGATCATGTGAAAGGGATTTATCTGGACTCTTCTAGCCCAAGTATCTGTTTTTCAGTGGCTTTGAGGGGCTTGTCTATGAACTGTTTCAGACCTATATTTCTTCAACCTACTATTTTGTACATTTTTTCTTTTCAAATGAAGTTGAACTTTATCAAAAGTAAATACCAGATCCAGAATCAAGGCAATGGATTCCGTTTCCTATGACACAAATCAGACACCCAGGTCTTAAAATCTCTTACAAAGTCCCTTGTCAGGCATTCCTGTTTGGCAGGGGGTTGGATCAGGTGATCTCCAGAAGTCCCTTCCAACCCTTAGCATTTCGTGATCCTCAAAAAAAGAGCCTTTCTTCACAAAGAGGGACATTTGTAGGGTTATTTGTAGGGTGCTTGCTGGAAAACACTCGTGGCCACAAGTACTCTGTGAATTCCCCGTCAAAGAATGAGCCTCAGGGAGTTTTGCAGGACCAAGCTGTACACAGGAATTACCACAGGACCATAGTCAATATGTTTTCTGTGTACTTAAAGCCTCAAGGAATAAAGTTGTTTTGGAACAAACCCCCAGAAATCTGCTTGGGTGTTGGTGGGGAGAGGACATTTTGGTAGTTTCAAATGGCATTACACATTTGTGGAGTGGAAATTACAGTTCAGTGTGTGGGCATACTTGATTGGACAATCTTTCAGTTGATGGGTTCTTCTGTTCAATTACTATTAAAATTCATCAAATGGAACAGAGTGGTTTTAATGCGCGTAATTGTTGTACAAAATGCTCTGTAATTGGTCTTACAAATGAAGCTGAAGAGCAAGATCAAACTCCATTGAAAATGAATCTGTCTTTCCACTGAAGAGTTCAAGAGTCACTTCTAAAATCCATTTCACGGGGAAGTGTTTAGCCAATTCCAATTCTGGTTCGTTTTGTGTGGCAGTTTTCATTTGCTTATTTTGGCCTCTCATATGCAAATGAAGCCGCCAACTCTTGAACTTGGTTCCACGTGCTCCCCTCGCTCGTAAATCCGAGGCGAGGGCAGCGCTGCAAGCAGGAGGCATTGGGAAAACTTCAAAGCCACCTCAGGTGCATTTTGGGTTGATATGGGAAGTCTGGCATTAGGGTGATGTAAGGTGAGGAGCCTGCAGGTCTGTGCCTCCAATAGAGGAGCCAGTTTTAGCAGGTCTTGCCAACCTCTAAAGCCCACAATCTTGTGGGGTTTTTGTGTGTGACGGGGCAGACAAAAGGAGAGGCAATCTGAGGGATGAAGGTAATGAGCAGAAGGTGAGAATTTCTTACGCTACTTTTGCCACCCGAAGCTACATAACTTGGAATTACACTGTTATTCAAGAAAGTAGGAAAGCAAGCAGGACATTTAGGGCATCATTCTTACTTGGTACTCCACATAGAATTTGTTGAACCATGCCTCAGAGGTATCCTAAATTTTGCCTAAGCAGCTTCCTTGAAAGGCAAGTGGTTTCCCGGTTGTGAAAGACACAGAAGCCAGTCTAAGAAACCACCACTCAGTTCCTCAGTATTGTTGGCCTTCCTCACTCTGCCTCTCTTTTCCAGTATCTAAGGTTTTCCCAGGGGATGTTAGAAGTCTCATATGGTCACTGTAAGGGCTTTGTGTCCTAGCTGTGGTAGGTACTGGTGTGATAGGGGTATGGAGCAACCAGAGTGCTTGTGTGCCTGCTGAGGCTCTTCAGGACCTGCCTGCCCTCATAGCTAGCACTTGGTATGGGTTTGTGCCTCCTAGCAGTGGTAGAATCAAAGATTCCATAGATATGATGGATTTAACCACTGGACCCAGTGGTTTTAAACAGATTTAATTTTGTTTTCCATCTCTTAAGGACTCCAGCCAAAACCCTCTCTCTGGCACTTCTCCAAATCCCCCTTCCCTCTTCCTCTATCCCTCACCCAAGCTGAAACCTTCCTGGTTTTCACCATCAGTTCTGGAAAATGCAGCTTATTGTTCATACTGCTTCTGTCAGGTCTTTTTTGCTTTGCCTACTCTCAAAAAATTAAAAAGAGGGCTCAGAGGGGATCATTCCTCTTTGTACAGTGAGTCCAGAGCTTTCTATGGCGCCTCCTCCAATGACATCAAATGAATGAAATGAAGAAGAGCAAATCAAAACTTAAACTGAAAAATATGCCAATCAAACAAAACCAAACCAACATAACAACAACAATAATAATAATAATAATTAAAACAAAACAAAAACAAAAACAAAACAAAACAAAAAAAACAACACATAAAAAACCCCCTACATACTACTGTCCCAAACCCATTTAAAAACCCACAAATCCTTCTCTGTGCTCCTGATTTGTTACCGGAGCATGTTATTTGTGCATGCACACACTAACTCTGTCATCATTAATCTGCTGAAGGCGTGCGTGAAAGAAGTTCAGTTTGGCAGATCCTGGGGATAAGAGAAATTGTGCAAAAACACCGTGTGTGTGTGTGTATGTTCCCCTACAGGCAGGTAGGCTACAGTAAAACAACTGCCTCTAATTAAACGGCAAGTGTAAATAAAAAGAGCAGAGTTTCAGATTACATCCTACAGAATTAAGAAAAGGTCATGGACAAGACTGTATTTTTTTAAACCTAACAGCTCTGTTTATTAAATGTGATTGCTTCGTACACGCTCAGCACTAATTGGATTGTAGGTTATTTTGTATTTAACTGGGGGTAGGTAAAAGGAGGGAATAGAATAGAGGAGGGTGAAACCCACTTATAATAGCATCAGATTTGTCCTAAAACAGTCTGTTAGTCAGCATCCTGACCTTTTCTTCCCCACACAAAACCAGAACAAAACACCTTGGCTGGATTTTTTGGTTGCACATGAGCAATTCTGGTGCAGTCTCATCCTCTGGTGTTGTTTCGGGGGGCGGGGGGGAGGTGGTGAGTTGAAAGTATTAAATTTTCTCTATTTTAAAGGCAGCACAGCAGAGATTTCTCTTTGAAAGGCACATGTTGGGAGTCTGGAGAGGTTTGGGTGGAGTGGTCAGAGCTGATGCCAAGTGGTGCCCAAAACCCTTCTTTCCTCACCTGGTGACTACAGGGTGAAGCAGAAAAGAGGAACAAAACTCAGTGGAGCAGCACAGGGAGGTATTTCTGCACATGTTCACCTACCTTTAATTCATTGGACACGGCAGCAGAGCAGAAAGTGGGGCCCTCAGGGCCACGGTTGCTTTTATCTTTGCCGAGCCCCCCATCCCCCGGTATTTTGTGCGGCTCAGCACTGGGTGTCAGCAGGTTTGATGAGAGACACCCACACACCCTCATTGTCAAATAACGGCATCCTTTCATCTCCTCTGCCGAGAGATGGTCTGCCCTGTGTCCGCTTTGTCTTTGGCAGAGGGTTTCCTTGTCCCTCTTCCCTCCCCCTCATCTACCCCAAGCTGGAAAAGACAAAAAAACCCCAACTGAACCCCAAAGCCTTAATAGCTGAGGGTGGGTGTAGAAAAGAGCTGGCAGGAAAGATCAGAGTTAATCATTAATGGCGCTGAGCAGTGCTTGAAGCCAAATGCTCCCCATCCCCTCCCTGGCTGGGTGCCACCAAAACCTCTCCTTTTGGGGGGAAAAACTGCCTAGAAAGGGCAGGTTTCTCCATCAGCGTGTCTCCTTGCGCTGAGCTGAACTGGGTTGCTCCAGGGATCTGCTAGAGAGGTTGGAATGGAGCAAGGTCCGTGGAGGAACCTACTGGTATGTGGTCCTGCCCTGCTGCCGTGGGGTGGGGGTTCCCCTGGTCCCCCTCAGTTGTGCAAATGTTTCCAGCAACATCCTACCTGCTAAAGCGATGCTGCTGATGTCTGCACATCTCCCAGACTCATTACTGAAAGAATATTTTTTGAATTGCACAAATGACTGATAAGTGAATTGACAGCCAGGGCTGGCAACCAGGAGACAGGGAAAAGCCCTGGAAAATGTGGAGTTTTCAAAATTTGCAGTGTAAAGTAGTGAATGTTTCTTTCTCCTGAAAACCAAAAGATTTTGTTTAATTTCAGCCAAAAGCATTCCATGTTTTGGAGAGGAAAACCATGTATCTGTGGCAAGGGAGCCTAGTCATGAAAGGTATAGTTTAATTAAAATCCAATTTTCTGTTAAAACAACCACTTCGATTGCAGTTTTTAGGTTGCATTAGTCATTTCTTCCAGTTCGTTCAATCATAGGTCTCTTTGTATCCACAAATAGCTCGTAATTCTATTTATTCATTAGTTAAAATGATCCCTGGTTTTCTCCAGCAATTAATTTATGCTAAGAAAAATCTGAATATTTCTAGTATTTCCTGAATCAGGACCCAGGGAACTCTTTTGGCCAAGGAGCATCACATTTTCTGTTTCTCATGTAACTAAACAGCGAGCTGAATTGCTTTAACTGCAACTCGGAGGGATATTGCAGTTTACCGTATGCAGGTTCATAACTGGAAAGCTGGTAAAACAAATGAGGAGATGATTAGATATCTTTGGATCAAAGCGCACCTTCCAAAACAAAAATTACGCATCGATTTGAGTCTATTTTAGTGACAATGACAACAAAAGGAGGCAGATTAAGGTCTTTAGCGGGGAGTTTTGGGGAAACTGGGGATTGCTAGAAACAGTTTCTAAGATCGATTGACTTGAGTAATGCTCTTGGGCACACAGAACATAGAGAAGTAATGCCTGAAAAGAATAAATCAAATATCTTATGGCATTTTAGGCATTCTTTCCTTTCCTAGACACTGCTTTTAGTTTTCAGAAATATGAACAATTCCAGGCAAGCAGAGAATAGCTTGTTCATTTCCCCACTGTGATGAATAGTTGCATGTTAGCCTGTTCATTTAATGACAGCTATATAGAGTGTGTATAATAAATCAGACTCCAGGACACAAATGCCTTCTGTTTACCTTTGAAAGACTTTTTTTTTTCCCGCTTTGTTTGTTTGTTCCCTGAGAACTGTGATTGCAGCAAAAGTCTGATGTATCCACCTATGTGTACAGGGATCTGAACAACTAATTACCTGAAGGGTTTGGTTCAATAAGGTCCCCAGTCCTCCCAGAACTGCTTGATGCCCCAAGACCCCAATGCCTCCCAGGATCAAAGCCTGCCCAGGCAAGGGAAAAGAAATTCAGCCCACTGCAAGCAGCTCAGGGGGAATCCCAGCCTGAGCTTTGCATGAAAAGCCTCATTTTAATCAGAGATCTCAGTCAATTAGTTTGATTATCGCATTATAAACACTTGTCAACTTCTATAATATGTGCCTTTGAAATACGATGCCTGAACTTGTTAGCCCCTGAAATAGCACATTTTTAACCCGAAGTAGACTATGTACATCTGTACAATGATTAACCAGTTAGAGCTTCTATATATATTACTATACATATCTATGCTGCTATTCTTTGTTGTATTAATACATCGTGCTTATAAAACATCGTGAATGTTTCACTTCTAAGAAACAGCAGAGATTCCCTTTCAGTGGAAATATTAACAATTTTATCTGGGCTGGACGATGCAACTGTCAAGTCAATCTCTTCTATCCTACGTTAACCTGCTCCTTCCTCGATAGCTGGTATGTGATGATAGCTGGTATATGATAGCTGGTATATGATGATAGCTGGTATATGATAGCTGGTATATGATGCAGGTCCCACCTGCAGGATGAGAAATTCAGGGGCTGGAGTCCTGCTCTGGTTCAGCCCCTGAAGTATTGTTCTGCAGGGAAGAAAAGGGGCAATGTCTATCTTTTTTTCTTGATTTTGGGAAAACTTTGCATGCAAAGAGATGTAGTATAAAGTATTGAGAATTGCCAACAGACATACAGATTATGTATATTTTTATAGCTGTGAAGTCACTCAAATGGCTTTGTCTCCATTTCGATGTTTGGCATAGATCACTTATTGTGCATATGTTTTCAGATGGAAATGCTGAATTAGACTATGGTAAAATGGATAATGCAGCCCTAGTGCTAGTATGAGCTAATAAGAAAACAGCAATGAATCTACTGCTGCAGATTGAAGTACATGCATTTCATATTATTACTCAAGGCTTGTCTCTCCGATTAGATGATTGCATAACCTTAATATTATAAATCTTGCATGATGTGAATTGTTCAGCTGTAACCATAATCAGTTTTTACTAAGGTGGCATTTCTGTCATCTTGTTAAACACAAACTTTATATATGTGCTAGTCATAATTTTATAACAGTTGCTTTTAGCAGGCAATGTCTTTGTCAGTCAGGAGATGCAGTTTAACACAGATAGGCAGTGCAAGTGCTTAGGTTGCTCGTAATGTCAGTATTTGCTTCAGAAAATATCGCTTTGTAGATCCTTTAATTTTCTGAGTGTAAATTTCTCTTGAGAAGAAATGGATAAACTTGTAAGCTTTTAGGCAGAACTCTCTAAAAGCCACTTTCCAGATATTCCAGGAACCAGGTTTATTTAATCAAGAGAAAATGGCCACATACTCCGAAGAAATTGCAGCACACCTTGGGCCTTCTCATGCGCCTCTGCTCAACTCTGAGGTCCCACTTATTGCAATACAATTTTCCACTGAGGAAACGTGGCCAGGCTTCCGTCTGTAAATTACCAAAGGCACAGCTTTATGGGGAACGTGAGCTGCCACCAGTGTTTAAGGGTTTAAGACCCACCATATAAACCTCAGCAAGGTTCCCTTCTCCCATCAATTCACCAGGGACTTATGCAGTTAAACCTCACAACTGGGTGATAAATTTCAAGGCATATTATGGGAGGAAGAGGACCTGACTGGTGTGAATACGCTGTAACACTGTACTTTGTGCAGACCTCAGGGATTATTTGGTCCTACTTATCTCCTCGACAAATTTATTGGTTTCGTCAAATGCTCTGTAGAAAAAGTAAAAACAGCAAAATCTCTCCCTTGTTCAGGTAAACGACCCTCTCCTATTTTTCGTGTAGGATACTGTGTTGTGGTAGTCCTTAGCAAAGAGGAGCATGTTGAGAAGATAAGGGCAATACAAGCGCTTCACATGTCACGTGTAGGAAGCCCAGAGACTGCACAATCACGGAAAAGGGAGCATAAAACAAGAGCTGTGTCACCTCCATGGCTCTACAATAAATCTAATCAAAGGATATTTCATATTGGTTTTAATGGCAGCAGAATTAGCCCTACACTGAATAATTTTACGTTCAAAATTACACCCCAGGTCTAATGTGAAAACTAGGCTCAAATAACTTGGATGTGATTTTCTGGTAGGAGATACAAAACAATCAATTGCAATGGATTGTTCTTTGGAGAATAAGAGGTTTTTTCTGTTTCCAGTGTGTTAATCATCCCTGCAACAGCTCCTGGCACGTTTGTTGCTGTGAAAAGCACAATGTTTTCAGAGGTGGGCATCCTCTAGTGAGAGGTAAATGTAAGGGGAAAATACCAGGAGTAGAAAATTTGAGTGCTCAGTGTTCCTGCAGATCAGAGTTGAGATGGGAAGAAATCATCCCCAGTGCTCCCTGACCACTCGCAGCACAACATGAGGCAGTGCCAATAAAATTTCACACATACCCAACACACAGAAGCAGCTCCAAATCAATGTGTGGGAATCAGTTATTTGCCTGGCAGCTGCCTGCTCTCTACCTGTATCTTGTGCTACAGTAAGACCTGAAGAGCCTTGTTGGACAGTTATTACAAATGGCTTTAGTTTATGGTCCAGAAAGGGACCTGCAGCACCCTTCTGTTCCCAGACCTTCTAAAGCACTGCACGAGCCCAGCCGTGGACCTTGAGGTCCATATCCAGGTATTAGTGGGCATCTGGGAGTTCCATGAATCACAGAATTATAGAATGCCTTGGGTTGGAAGGGACCTCTATGGTCATCCAGTCCAACCCACCTGCAGTAAGCAAGTTGCTCAGAGCCTCGTCTGAGGTAATGAAGGAAAGAGAGAGGGATGGCTCAGACAGCATCTCATCCTGCTGGAAACTTCATCCAGTGATTATCCGCAACGCTCTGCTGGCTGCTTTGCTATGCTGGGACTCTGACTGACACTGGAGAGGATTTCTCACATTGTTGGGAGGGAAAAATAGTTTTTAATATCAGGTTTTTAAAAAAAGAATGTATGGCGCCTATAAACTGTTAAACTTCACTTTATTGATCATAAATCTGTGTTTTGCTCAATGCAAAAGTTTTTCATCTTCCACGGAAAAATGCTGAAACAGCTACAAATGTCAAAAACACAAAGTTTTCTCTCCTGGACAATTTATATGGAAGTTATTGGATTTTTTTGTTGTTGTTGTTGTTTAAAAGCACTCTTACCACGCTGAGCTCGCCCACCAGGTTAGAAGAAATTGCCTTTCATTACCAAGCTTTGTCCCTGCCCTTCTCTGATGGGAAGAGACCTGAAAAATAAAGCAAGGGTGTTAACCTCTTCTACATACCACTAGGGATAGAAGGGCTGAATTGGATCAGAAATCCAAGAAATGGGAATAAAACCTCAATAACATCAGAGAACGAGATACTCCTGTGCAAACCACTGCTGAAGTAGGGCACAGACAGCAGAAGTGCTATAAAGCCAACCAGAGAAACACCTCGCATCGAGATTTACCCCAAGGTCCTCCCCCAAACAGGATAGCTGCTGTCAGTGCAGGATGGCCAGTTCAGGTCCCATGGGGACATTTCTGGGAATTAATGTGGCCCCAGTGTGTGCTCTCCTGCTCTGTGACCATGGGCATGGTCTCATCTGTGTCCCAGCCTCTCTGTCTGCAAGTGGGACGATGCATCTTGGGACCAAGAGATTAACAGCCCTGCCTTGGCATTAATGATCTGCAAAAGTTGCAAAGGTGCAGAGCAGGGCAAAGAAATCTTGATTTATTAACGGCAAAGCAGAAAAGTGGATGGAAAAAGTGGAGTGTGCCAGAGCAGCCAAGGGTGGTATCGAGACAGGGAGATTTACCCTGTTCTCGCATGCATTTAAAATGGGTCATTTTAGCCAAGGCAGCTGTGTGTTAGCACACTGAATATATTTGGTCTCCTGAGACTTTTTTTTTTTTTTGTAATATCAAAGATCATTCAGGAAGAGGAATAATAGGAGCAAGGATATTTTTTTCCTTTGCATCCAGCTGTCCAAATTACCAGAACTGTGCTTTTCCCTCGTAACCCAGAAGCCCCCTTTTTCTACTTGCTCTCCATCATGTGGTACAACAGGTCTCCACGCTCCCCTACGGTGGTCAGCATCTCCATAGAGATAATGGACTGGATCATCACCTGGATGCAATGTTTCTCTTTGCTCATAAATCATGATGGGAATACAGTAAACAAGAGCCATGAAATATGAACCCAGATAAATAAAGGAAGGGAAGGACTGAATTGTCTGGGGAAATCTGTGCAAAGAAAGGGAGGAGGAGAAACTTGCGCTGTCGGAGGAACCACGACAAACGTACATCCTGATTTTAAAGTTAAACTTACTAAAATTATTTAAGATTAGCTTTCTCCTGTGTCTCACCAGATGAGGCTTTGTTCTCCTTTCTGCTAATTTCACCTGTTTTCTGTTCCTCTTGGGCTTTGCTTTTATTTCTGTGCTTTTCCCACTTGTAGTAATTCTATCTACAATACCCTCGTTATTTCACCATCCCTCCCAGCACACACCATCCCCAGCTCTTGGATGGTTTCTTCTTCCTTTGCCTCTGTTCTGCTAAATTGACAGACTTCTCAGTACCAACCTGAGAACTCTCAACAGCTCCTACAGTGAAAAGTGCAGGTCACTCAAGTCATGGACTTTAGTTCTTATTCAGGTTCAAAAGTTTGAGTCCAAGCATGTCTGCACATTCAGTTAAACTCAAAGTGTTGAATCATCCTGCACAACTGCCCAGCCCTCCCCAGTCTGATAGACTCTACAGTTTTGGAGATGTGATGAAGGACGCAAAATTTAGCAGATTGTCCTATTAGAAGGAAAAGTTAAAAAGGAGAGGAAAAAAAAGATGTTGAACTTTTTTTAAAAAATAACTAGCCATGAAACCTTGGATGGGAATCTTTAATGCTAAACTTTGCTTAATTTTGCAGATGGAATTTTACCTTTTCTGTTTATTGAAATGGGGACGAGGAGGAGGAATGTGTCACTGCTTCGTTTTACACCAATAACTGGAGCAAATATATATGTCCATTCCATTGTGGAAGCACCTCGGCTTTCCTCAGCATCATTGCAGTCTTGGTTTGAGTTAGAACAGAACAATTCTGTTCTATGGTTTTTTCATTTTTCAGCTAAGTCTGTCTGAAGTTAGCAGCATGTTTTTGCAGAGAATCTGTTTCTAACAGTGATAATGCTCCATGTTTATAGTAAGTACCAAAGATTGGTATGCAAACCAAGGTCACTGCTAGATTTTGTGTACCACATGGGGGTGCAGAAAAGTAAAGTCTGCACCTTCAGGGAGGAGCGAACAGGAGACGTGACCCTAAATTAGCCAACAAGCTACTGCATCCCATATACGTCATATTCAGTATGAAGCTGAGGGATCACGAGGGTCTCGGACCTTCTCTCTTGGCCCTTTTGCCATTTTGCCCTTCGTCTTTCATTTCCCTGAGCTCGAGCTGCTCTCTCGGCTTCGGGACTCTTCCTCGCTGGGTTTGGCCTTGGCAGCTTCAGCTTTGCCCTGAGGCCTCCGGCCCCGGTCTCAGCCCCCGGCTCAGGCCTTGGCTGGGCCCCAGGTTCTGGGCCGCATCCCTGAATCCAGCTCCCGGTTCCCGGCTGCTGCTGGGCCCTTCCACAGCATCAGTGGGGACGGGGACGGATTTACCATCGGGGGGGTTGGGTTCCATACTGGTTTTGTACATATTTGTATACATTTACTTTTTATTATTATTGTTATTATTATTTTCATGTTTTAGTAAAGCTGTTCTAGTTTCCTTTCCTAATCGATAAGTCTCTCTCCTATATTTCCTTTTTGGGTGGGGAGGGGGAGAGAGCGTTCTGTTGCAGATTTGGGGG
>WEIS01021728.1:0-23728 GCA_013389965.1 Todus mexicanus | reverse complement strand
TTGGTTTTTTGGTGGTTTTTTTTAACAGCTGTAGAAGTGTTTCCATTCACTTGGGTAGCAATACAGCAAGAAGTTAATTGGGTTTTTTATACCTGGATCTTTGAAGATTTTATAATGAACAAATATTGCCTTTCCAAAAAAGAATAATGAAGGGGAGTTAAAAACCTATTTATTATTTCTTTTTGTATTTTACGCTGTTACTAGTAAAGTATTCAACTTTAAATTACAAATGAGAACCTGTCAGATGCTGTCTTTTGAGACCAGCCACCAGGACCAGCTCAGAACGTTTCTGAATCTCAAGATTCCAGTGATGAGAATGATTTCTGATTTCAGGGGTACTTGACTTGCTGAGCTGAGGGGTGAACACTCACGGCTTCTCTACCACATCTTTGTCTGTAAAATGTACAGGCTTTTCTGAGCACCCTTTTAAAATCTCCAATGTGCATTTGCCAGGGAAAGGTTCTCCACCAGGGAAAGGATTTTTCTGTGATTTAGGCATCTTCTTCTTGGGAAGAATTGTTTGGGGGTGGAGTGGTGTTCCTCGGAAGCAATGAGCACATCTAATAGGAAAATGATGAATATGTTTAATAGGAAAACACCGGGCACACGGTTTCTGTACAGGAGCAGAGGGTTGGTGCTTCAGCTTCCCCCAGGCCACTGGATCCTAAGTGTTTGTGCCTGGCAAATTAACATGTGTGTGGCAATTAAAAACCAAAACTCTGGCAGGAGCCCTGTCCAGCGGATTGATGTGAAAGGATGGAAAACTGATTTACCAATAAATGTCGCTTCAGAATTGCCAAAGCTGTTTGGAATGTAGCCAGTCGGAGGGTTAATTTATCTCTGGAGGAGTTTCCTCCCCTCCTTCTGGGGCTTATTGCCTGCACTAATGGGGTCCTGGGTCTTTTCCTGATAGATGCCTGAATGCCAGGCAGCAGATTTAAAGATAATAATGACAATGACTCTGATAATGGCCGGCTCCGTAGCCTCAAGCTGGCAATGGGTAGTGTGAAAGCAGCTTGGCCCAGGCGGGCACAGCACTTTCCTCCCTTCCTGCTGGGAGATTATCTCCACCCCTCAGGAGTTTAACCTGCTCTGAGGGTCAGCCCCCTCTGACCCGCTCTGTTCTGACACCAGAATTGACATGTAAAGGTATTTTAAAACGTCCCTATTGATTTGGCCACAATGGCTCCTTTGCAGCACAATAACCCAGCCCTGGTGTTTCTGGCTTGCCTGGGCAGCACCGCTGGCTCCAGCTGTGCAGGGCAGCTTCTGCTGCAGCTTGGTCTGCCCAAGCCTCTTTCTTGTTGGCTTCTGGTTGCCATCTTCTCCAAGGCCCTGTTGCAGCAGCCAGGACAAGGTGGAAGGCTGCAACTGAGGGAGGTGTTGGAGCTGTTTCAGTGGCTTTCTTGTTACTCCATGCTTTCTCTGCTGAATCAGGGTCTTCTCCAGGCACTGAAAGTGGGAACAGGGCTGATGGTCGCTGTCAGAAACTTGAGAGAGTTAGAAGAGGTGTATTTTAATGTATATTTTAATGTTCCAATGATATCAATCCACACTATTTGTCCTTAGATCTTCAGAGGCTTTCGTAAAGATAGATGAGGATAACAATGCTTGTTTTTCCAAAGGAGGGGGGGAAAAAAAGAGCCACAGATCATCTAAATTATTTTCCTCGCACTGCAGAGACTGATGCCAAAAGTAGAGCCCGAATCTATGCTAGTGGGCCCAAAAAAAATCATTACAAAGAAGTGAGGCACAAACCACAGCCAGCTCTCTGCCCTTCTCCCATGATGGCAAATTCTCCAAGGGAAGGAGCCTGGAAGGGACATGTCAGCTCTACAGGCTGCTTGGGACCAGCCTTTGCTTTATGCACTCTACAAGACATTACTTCTCCCAGGGTGTGAGGGGGGAAAGGAAAAGAGCAATAAAGGAACACTGTGGTGCAAGTGAGCTGTTCTAAATCTCGGTGTCGTAAGCAGCAGGTCAACATATCTGTAACTACTTCCCTATTTCTCCATTGGCTCGGTCCAAAGCAAGGATGGTTTCCCACTTGAACATTTTGATGGGGTAGTCTCTGCCAGGTCCCTGTCTTTGTCCTGCTGCCTGTGTCTTCCTAATCCCATTTGTTCGGTTCCTTTTGACTTTCCAAGGGCAGAACTTGCACTTACACGCCTGGTGATACCCTTTGCGTGTGCCTCCGTAATTGTGCTGAGGAACCCACCTAATATTCTGCTAAGCTCATAACGCTCCCTCTGTTGAAACTTGTCATGGGAGGATATCCAAACCCCACCATTCAGACCTTTGTTAATCTTTGTCATTTTAACGGATTGCTTCAGTTTCTGTGTTGGTTTTGGTTTTTTTTCTATCAGCAAGCCAAGAAAACTCTCTCTCTGTCCAAGATTGGTCAGGACGGTAAAAGTTTCTTTTGGAGAAAAACACAACTTTGAATGATAAATCCTCCATGACCAGGCTTCCCAGTGTCTGTGAAGTTTGCCATGGGCAGCTCGTGGATCAGTACAGAATTGAGTGACGAACATCTCCATATTTGAAAAATTTAACTCTTCTTCCTATGCAAAGGTACCACGCTCCAGAAACAGCACGTGAGCTTTTTTGCTTCCTCCAGTCCTGGCACATTTGACCTAAGGAACAGGCTGAATCCTGCTGGGCTCCAGGGGATCAGCTGGTTTCCTCCTGATATAGGAAATCCCAGCAGAAACAAAACACACAGAGAAAGGGATCTTTTCAAAGAATTCCCACGGGGGACCCCAGGAGGAGTGAACTGGAGCTTTTTGTGGTCTTTTAAAAATCCACTTCGTGGTTTTGAGGTTGATTTTCTGGTTGTTTTCTTTCTTTTTTTTTTTTCTTTTCCTTGGTAGTGGGTTTTCAAGACCACAGATGTCCTTGGGCTGCTCCTCATCAATAAACTGTTACAAAGCCCCTGCTCTACTTCACCACAATGTCTGGAAGTCAACAACAACAAAGGGGACCCAAAGAGCTGGAAAGAACATTTGCTCTGCCTCATATGAAGGCTTCTTACCAGAAATTGATTTCCTGATGTTTTTAATGCCTTTTAACATAAATATACCCCCATTACAGTTCAGGTTTCAAAAAGTAAGAAGATATATGATTGACATCTGTAAGTACAGCTGCATGGAATGTATGTGCCCTTTCCAGTGATCCTATTGAACGTCTCTCATCCTAAGAAGTGTGACCTTGAGTTGTTTTTGTTTTAGTAAACTCAGCCTGGTTAGGAAGCTTCCATTAATGTCCTGGGCTGAAAGCGATAGCTCAGGCCCCTGGGATCTCGAAAACAGGGGAATTTCACTGTCCTCGATACCCTGCAATCCATTTGTTAACGTATATCCGGAGTGAGATGGATGCTAACCTGAAATACTTTGTTTGTTTTTAGGGTGATACTACATTCACCACATCTTCCCTTCTAGTTGCAATTTTTAAAAAATCTCATCTCTTATATGTAGTTTAAAATCACATTTCCACGTACTTGAAGGAAAGAATACAGGGAAAATAAACAGAAGGCATTTTCCCCCCTTTCTTTTATGTATAACCAGCCACTTTCCTACTTTTGTGGATTTTGTTGTGCTGGCTTTTCTCCCCCCCCACCCCCACCAGGCATACTTGAAAAATGCAAAACTCTTTAACATATGATGGAGCTGCCATGGTTGATAAGCAGGCTCAGCCCACATGTTGGAGCCATGAGTGTGTTGGCAGGTAACAAACCGCCTGAGGATGTACAATCCAAGGAGGAGCTTTAGTATTGGAGGTCCACCAGGTTTTAACCAGCCTGTGGTTTAGTCCCAATGAACACGAGGAAATAATTTCAGCAGCTACTATTGAAACAGAATGATGTAGATTGGAACAGGATATATAGTTTGTGATAGAAGTATTGAGAAAACAAAAGTAATACAGCAATATCCCATTTTGCTGAGTTATTACTAAGTAATTACTATTGATAAGTACTTAGATTGTCATACTAGTCTCCAGGAGTGTTTAGAGGAAGGTCTCAGCTAGTAGAGTTAGCTCCTTGTGATTCCTGCCATCCTGACTCCTGGCCTGGGGAGCAATGGGCTGTCCTTGAAGCCTTCTCCTGAGCTCTTCCTTCGTTAAGCTAGATTAGATGGAGATCTTCCACATGACCTAATGTAAGGGCTTTTCTGTGGCCACTTGATGCTGGCAGGGCTGGCTGCATGCAGGGAAATGCATACTGGATGGAGCAGATAACATTGTGGTGGCAGCAGCATATCCCCAGTGATTAGGAAGAGCCTCCCTGTATAGTCCCTGAGGGCATGGCTCCCATCGAAAACAATATGGCCCAGTGCCAGAAGTGGTGGCCGCTCTGCTCCTGGCAGCACAGGAGGTGATTGTCCTTTCAGTGGTGTCTGCCACAAGGATCGCCATAGTCTGTGTCCTGTGATGCTTATCTGGCTTGCCTGCTTCTGGGATGGGTGAGGGGCAATGGGAATGGGAGAAGAACAGGTACTGAAAAGAAAGGACAGGTAGGAGGTATCAGTTGCTACCTGAATATCTGCGAAAAGGAGGCTGGGTTTTTTTATGCATCTTATCAGAACAAGTTAAAGATCATGGGAGTAATGGAGGGTGGGGAGGAAACAGAAGACAATGTGAGGTGGTGGCAGGGCATCAGCCTCCTCTTACAAAGCTCAGGTGTCAGCAGCAAAACCAGTGTAAACTCTTCCTGCTTAGGGCCACACGTGCATCAGCCTTAGTAGGACGGAAAAGGTGTTCACAGCCTGGGCTAATGTGGAATTCTGCTTGCTCCTAACTCTGCAGCAGTTATCAGCTCCTCACACCTTTCCTAGCTCTGCAGAACCACCTGCTGTTGAAGACAGGTTGTGTTGTCACCTCCTTCCTGGGGTTCATGGTGCTCTGTCAGCGTTAATCGGCACACGGCCCCTTTCCCGCTTGCAGGTGGGAAACTGAGAGGCAGGGAGGCTCTATGGCCTCTCCATGTGGATGCTTCCTCCTCACTCCTAGTGCCTAGCTACCAAGACTATGATGTTAAGATCCTCATGAGTTCCTTCCAGGGCCAGGTGACTAAAAATACTAAGAAATGAGCAGTCCTGTATCCCACATATCCACTGCAGTCCCCAGCTACAGCTTGATTTCTCCTAATATCCTAAGAGAGGCCAGGGACCAAAGATTTGTGGGATGGCTTTGGAGGGCTGTGTTAGTGCAAGGAAAAAAACATGGTCTGCTTCTTCAGCAAAGACTGTCATCAGTAAAGATGAAATCTTCATGATTTACTTCACACCCCTAGCCTGATGCTGGACTCAAAACTCTCAAGCACACATGCAGAAGGATTTTACACAGTGCCCTGGTTTGGCTGGGATGGAATCCTGGCCCAGCCATGGTCTACAGGTGTGAGCAGTTTGAAGTCAGCCAGGGCAGCTGCCCTGAGTTGGCTCCAGGTGCCTCCAACAGCAACTCAGGATAAAGGAGGGAGTTGGAGGTAAAGGGGGCTCCTCCTGTTCTTCCTTTTCTTTCTCCTCCCTGTTACTGGAGGGTCTCACTCACCAACCTGGCCCTGAAGGTGCTTTCTTGTTTGTTGTGACCACCGTATGTTCGCTGGGGCGAGTACAACTTTATCTGCTTTATATTTGCATTGGAGTCAGTTTGGCTGTTTCATTAAATCCATTTTCATTCCAACCCGCAGGTTTCCTCTGCTTTTCCTGATCCCCCTTCTCTGCTAGTGAGGGCTCAGTGGTTGATAGTGCAACTGCTGTAGTTTAGCTCTGGATATGGGATAGATGTAAACATAAAAGAATGATAGGAAGAGGAGTTGTTCAAAACCAGGTCTGCTTGCAGTGTTGGTGTGCTTTTCATGGGGTCAAAACTTCATCTATAGCTACATTTCAGGCTAACCCTCACCCTGGCCCAACTCTGCCTTCTCTACAAATCTCACCTGATTTCACCCTATTGGGAAATTGTATGAGGTAGCTTGAAGTCATTGATATCCAAATACTAGATGCTAACATAAACCTTGAACCAGGAAGTGTGAACCTTGAACCGTAAAAGGTAAATGCAGAGATGCAAAGGAGGTGTTCTTAAATTCTGTATTAGAGAAGAAACTAGAGAAGAATTCTGTATTAAAGGAGAAATGGTGATACTTCAGAAATTAAAATGCTTTTGTAGCATTTCCTATTGAGTCCCAGGAAAAGCATCTGACTCCTTATCAACCCCATGACTGAAGGTGATAAAAGCCCACTTGTGCCCCTGCTTTGTTTTCCCAACACTCCACCTCCGGATTTGCCTGGAAGTGCCTCTCCAGTGGCAGGTTGCCTAAGAAAGAATTGTCCCTGCCCACCAAGTTCTCGGGAGACCCTCCTGCACTAGAGCTGAACAATTGATCCTGGCCACAGTGCTATTAAGAGTCCTTGATACCTCCCAGGTGATGCATTGTACAGAGAATTGTGGTTTGTTGCCAGTGGCCTGTGGAAAGCTTAATGGAGGTACTTGGTGCTATAGATTGTTTAGAAAGGGAGACGTTAATGAGAAGAAAAAAGCTGCTCATGTGATCAGAAAATGAAACCCCAGTGAAAACAGAGTAACAATGGCATTTGGAAGCCCTCCCACTGGCTATCCTACCCTGCAGTTCCCCTCTTGCAGAGGTTCTTAGCACCGTGCAGTGCTTTAAGGCCTGTTGTTCAGATGCTTTTGGTCTGGAAGTTGTGTTTTCGTTTGGAAGATAAATTGGTGGAGGGTTAGCAGAAAGCAGAGGGTTTAGGAACCACAACGCTTACCCTAACGATGCAAACCAGAACTAGTTTGTGTTGCTGAGAAGGATGCTGTGAGCAGTACCTTCTGTTGTCCTTGCTAAGCTCAAGGACTATCTACTGCAGATAGAGTGGTCTTTTCTTACTCTCCTAATAACTGAAGAAAACTAGACTATCCCAAGTGAATTGAACGAAGACAAGAGCAATGCTCTTCATAACAGGTACAGCCGCTTTAACGCGCAGTCTCTGCTGAGCCAGACTTTTGGAGGCCTTTGAATGCTATTTGCACTGTCAATGCTGCTACGGTAATACAGGGTAATGTAGAAATGCCCAAACCCAAAACAACTCCTGACTGTGAATATTAGGTCTGCATATACACGTAATGGAAATATGTGAAATGGCGGCAGTTATTAATACTGGTGGGTTAACAGGCTGAGGAAGGATGGGCAGGAGAGGGCAGGGTTCTGCTGTGCCTTCCTGGGGCCAGCACATTGTGCAGGGGGAAGATACAACCCCTGTGTGTGCTGGGTACTGTTCTCCCTCAGCTACAGCCAACCATTTGGAAAGTGCCACCTCAGTACAGAGATGCCACCAAGATGCCACTGTCACAAAGAGTTTTCCTGCAGATGTGGTGAAGGTGGAGCAGGTGATGACAAAACGTGTCCTGTGCAAATATATTCCCAAGGGGTGGTTTGAATTTTGCAGCTCTGAAGAAGTCTGGGTAGAAAGAACCGACTGCGTGTGGCTTGGTGTCTTCAGATAAAATTGCTATCCTTAGTTTGCCCTTGCACAGTTCAGCATCGGTGCATTATTGATTGGAATTAGGAAGTTAATAAGGTTTGGGCTAATTAATCAGATGGGTAGGGACTGGAACTGCACTGCAAGGCTTAATCAAGTCATCAAAGCTCCCAAGCCGTGAAGAAGGTAATTAAAGGCAAAGGCTGCCTGTTATATAGTAACAGGAACCTGGGAGAGGACAAGAGCAAGATAGAGAAGCTCCATTTTCTTTTGCATGCTTTTCTGCTATAAATCAGACCAAATGACCCAGGTGTGGTGTTCAGCTTCCTACCAGCGAAGGGGCTCGGATGAATTTACAAATCATCAGACAGGAATGTAGTCCACCTGGTCTAATTGCCCAGCAATCTGTGATTGCTCAGGGAGGCTGGGTTGTTTGTTTTGTTTATTTTTTATTTCTTCCTTCAAAGTCAGGGGCTGCAGCACTGTGTCTTACTGCCTGGCACTGTTATCCTGAGGTTGCCGCATAGGGAATTATGGTTTGCGAACCTAATTTAAAACAAAACATATTCAAGGCAAAATTGTTTCATGTGAAAGTGTTATTTTGTGGCCTTAAAAGGCCAAATCTCAAACTTTTTTTATTCAATTGCTTTGCTGAAAGTAGTTGCAGTACCACAAAAACCTGCATAGTTTCATTAAGAATCGGGTTTTACAGCCTTTCTGATTGTACTTTGACAGCAATCTGTCAGATTAACAATAACGCAGGTGAGGGTTTTGGCAACGGGTATGCAAGAAATAGCCACTAATAGCCTAAAAATACAATTTAGCATGTTTATAGTCACCGAAGGTTCTAATGTTTGATGCCAGCTACCCACAGTGAGGTGAAGCAGTAGCTTGCTAACATCCAGGGTCAATCTATGGGTTATTTTACTCGAAATTTCAGAGAGAGAGAAAGAATTTCTTTCAGTAATTTGTTTAGATTCATTCAGTTTTCAAAGTTAAAATCCTCACATTTGAGTCTTTTTGTTTTAAAAATAAATAAAATAATGTTTTGGAGGAAAAAATCAGGTAAGCATTTGAAGAAAACAGCTTAGAAGAAATGAATGTAGAGTAAAGGAGTAGGTGAAACATCTGAATTTTCATGAGCTGCCATTCTCATCCTCTGCCTTTACCTGGGGGGATTTTGATTTCGCAAGTGGCTTTCTAAAAAAACCAAAACCTCAAACAAAAACCAAACACAGTAATAAGACATTTATAACACAGAGAAATAAGGAAGATTAGTTAGCTAACAAATAAGCACAGATTAAGTGTGCTTTAATAATGTAGTAACAATATTTGTATTTTGGAATAGTACAGTTTGAGAAATTAAATTCCATTCATATATATATAAAATTATAACCTATACTTAAGGTCCTGACATATAGGATTCAGATGTTAATTTCTTCTTTTTTTCCAGCTTTGGAGAGAGACAAAATCGGATGGTACTAAATTGTGCAGTAGTGGATTAAATCCATGTTTGGATGATTCTGGTTTACGAGGCTCTAACCATTCGATCACACAGCTGAGCTCTGCGGGTTACCGGAGCCGATGTCATCCAGTGTGTGTTTGGAGGTGCCAGTCGCACAACACTGACAGTCTCTTATTTAATCTCTTTATTCTAAATCTTTGCCTAAAAGACTTCTCCATGGTTCAAGACCAGCTCTCTTTCTGGCTGGCTGATGAAGAATATCTGTGTTGCTGCAGCTGTGCTATTTTCTATCAGTGAAAGAAGGTACTTGTGCAGCTGGATTCCCGTGTAAAGGATTGTTGCACCTTGTGGGTTGTTCTTCCCAACTCCAATGCTCGGTGTGAAAAAATGGGCTTAATACCTGCTAGACCCAGAGTGGAGTCTGGAGAACAACTCTACTGACTTATGGTAAACCAGGCTTGTGGCAGGACCATGCGACTGGCTTTTCTGGAGTCAGAACAACACAAACCTGTGCCTGGCTGAAGTGCTCTAAAGCATTAGGCATAAGTTACACTTCCACTGATGAACTCATCAAGGCGTAAAGCCAGACCTGACTAATTACATGATTTACATCTTCATTTCTGATTCTTTCCAGTCATTATTTGTCCTATGTTGATCTTGTGAAATAAATCTGGATGTTGTCATCATCGTGTCTCTAAGACTGGAGTCCTTTAACAAAGGTAAAATAGCAGTAAGTCGTTTAGAGCTGAGAAACTTAAACCAGTATGAAACGCTGGGATTTGTCACAGCACTCAGTTCTGTAAAAGATGGGATTAAGGGACAGATAAACTAATAAGCTCAGCAGGAGCCAGACGCATCAGAGAGGTGTTTCCATTCAGGACAGTTTGATCATATAAGCAGTAAGAATAGAAGGGGCGGCGGGAAACAAACAGCCAAAAGAGATCTAATTTAACTCACCAGATTAGCTTTGGAAATATTTTTTATTTTATTTTTCTTTACAGGTTGCTTCAGCTGCCTTGAGAAGCCCTACCCATAGAGCTGGAACTGCATATAGTATAGTTCCAATTAGGCAGAAGTTTTCAATTGCTACAGCAAGACATTCCCTCTAGGTTGAGGATGGGCTGCCAACAGTGCAGAGCAGAGCCAGTGATGCCTGGGAGATCCCTTCTGGAAGATGAAGATCACAGAGTCACCACAGTTGGAAAAGACCTGTAAGGTCATCAAGTCAAAGCACGTGAGAGAGGGGCAGACTGACCCTCTGGTGTGTTTTGCCCATAGATCTGACTGAGACTGTTGCTGAGGCTGTGCAAGGGAGGAAAATGTTTGCAGAAGTGTCTTGTAATTGCTTGTAGCATTTGCTGGTTGCACTGGAAGAGCACAGAGTGAAGGAGGGAAATGAACCCCACCTGCAGCCTGGCTTGATGAAGGGTTGAAGTCAGTGGTCATCTGGCTTTCCCTAGAGCTTTCCTGTGCACAACCTTTGTCCTGTTCTGTAACAACAGCAACACCAACTGTGTTGATCCATTAAGGCTCTAGTAGGACATTTATTATGTGGTGGTTACTTCTGAAGATAAACCCCTTATCCTTTGGAATTGATGCTTATTAACGTTGGCCTAATTGTGATCTTGAGCTGTCACTCATTTATTATTTATCTTCAGCCCCTTTAACCTGCTTCTCTATCCATTTTAACAAAACAAGGCTGCCCTGGAGGATTTGCTTGGCCTGGGATACACGCAGCTTCCCGAGCTGCAGATGGCTTTGAGTGTCAATACCCAGCAACGTCACCCCTTTTAAGGGGAGGTTGGCTTGTTCAATTCAGCCAAAGCTTTACTGAGCCTCTTGAGAATAAGCAGGCACGAACTTCATTACACCAACTGCATTAATTCCCTTTGCCTGCACTCAACAGTATTCCTGTTGCTGGTGTAAGTCATGGAGCTGATTTTTCAGGGACTCGTTCATTATTTTTTTTAAAGCATTTTTTCATTTATTTAATTTTTAAAATAAATTGGGTCAGGTTTCTAGTGTGATGCAGAAGGTGAGCCCCTCAGCAGCTGCACTGGACCAGCTGATGAGGGAGTGTTTATCTGCTTCAACATTGTATTTACCAAGTGTTCTGTTCAAGAGATAGGAAATTCTGGCTGATATGTGAATTTGTAATTGAAAAATGCCTTCTAAACATTTTTATTCCCCTTCCCCGCCCCCTCACTTCAACCAGTTTTGCTTCTCAAATCTCCTTTGAACATGAGCTAAAGCAAAACCAAAATCCACTTCATGGGCAGTTTAAGGGGTAGGCAATACTGTATTTCTGTTTAATTCCAGAACGGTGGGACAGACCCTTCTTGAACCTCCATGCCCTGGCTGCAGAGCTGGCTGGGTCACCACAAAGTGGAGCCAAAGGGTGAGGCAATGTGGCAACAACAGAGATGGCTGGGCCCAAGGTGGGGAATGAGGCAAATTCCTGAAGATTCACCAACATCTGACAGAAACACGCAGTGGAAGCAACTGCTTTTACCTACTCCCTCTAAATCTGTGGCGGTTTTAGACTTTGCAGGGTCACCTGCTCTTTACAGGTTAGTAATTATCTCTGAGGCAAAGCAATGGGATCTTCACGGGCATTCGCTGCCTTTCTTTCCAGCTCAGGGCTGTCTGTAAGAAAGGCTGGATGGTAAACCCCCCAAAATCTCGTCTGGAAAATAGCTAAGCAATGCTTTTCCCCATCCATCTTTTCCTCAGTGGGGTCAAACCCAGTATTTTTAAAAGAATAAAAAATCATAATCTGATTCCCTTCACCTCAAAAAGGAGGCCAATAAGGATGGGAGAGCTGTGAAGATGTGACCTGACCCCTTAACACCCATGAATTGATGGCTACCTGTGACCAAACGTGGCAGATTTGCTCCTTCATTCCTGACTATGCTCTGCTTCCTTTGGGCTGCTACTGATTCTTTGTGGATCCACCACAAAAGAGGCAATTTAGGGAGAAGAAATGTTTTTGTTCTTTTGCCCCCAGCTTTTTGTAGCTTTAGCCTTCTGCCTGTCTCACCTATGAGCATGGAGCCAGACAAATGTCACCGATGGTGAACGCAAGAGGGAATTTGTGGGAAAATCTGCCTAGGAGCTATAGGAACATCAACCGGGTGTTTGGTAACTGCATCTGTATTATGAAGTAACGTGGTTTTGGCCACTTTTTTATGTCACTGGCTGATTTACCCGAAGGGGAAAGCCCTTGGAGAAAATTGTGTCAGGAAGAGAATTTTCCTTGGTAGCCCAGGGCTAGTGCAAAGCTGGGCCAAAGGAAGAATAGGTCTTCAACATCCTAGCCAAGTGTCCTAATCCTTAATTCCTCAGTCTAGGGTGGAGATGTCTCTCCAAATTCCTGTGCTGGAGAGTCTTTTCTGGTGAGGATTTCCTGGAGGGGGGCAGATTCTTAGTTAATGTCTCCATCTCCAGAAATTAGCATGAGGCTTAAAAAACCAGAACAAACTACAAGAGGAAGTGAAAAAAATGCAAAACTTTTGTTAGAAAATTCCTCACTAGATTCTACTTGAGACTAGTGCTTTTTTGTAGCAGGAGCTGGCAGCTGCTGTGCAGGAATAATAACCCCAACACCTCAGCTCTCCGGATAAATGGTATGGGGCAAAACTATGACTGGAAGGAGGAGAGAACCTTGCACGGATCAATTAATCCTTGACCCGTTTGCTTCTCTAGGTGGTTCTTTGGGGACTGACAAATAACGGATCCGATATTTGGATGCAATCAACATGGACATTATGAGAGCTAATAAAACTCATTATCCTCTGGCTGTGTGCTCCCTGTGGCAAGGGAAGGGATGTTAATTTAATGTTTTTTTTAATTAACTAACATTCTAAGTAGCCATAATCTTCTGCCTCCAGTTAATGTTTTAAAAATGAAAACAAAACTTAAGGTGAAGTTGCTCATGTAGCAAAAAGCCTCTGACTGATGGTGCTAGCCAAGCAACTAAAGTGATGGTGTTTCTTCATTTCTGAGAGCTTGCCTTTGGGAGAGACAACTTTAATTTCACTTTTTCTGGTCTCTGATGTAGTAAAATAATGGAACTTTATTTTCACTAACATAGAAGCCACACAAAATGCCATTTACCTTGTTTGTTATTGATGGACTGGGAGCATAAACAGAGATTTGAGACATCTGGTTTATGATGAGTAAGGAGCAAAGCGGGACATGCAAAAGGCTCAGGAGTCACCTGTGTGTGCCAGGAGGTCTATGAACAACGGCAAAAGAAATCCCCAATCCTAAAGTCCTTTCCTCTGAAAGCAGAGGAAAGGTTTTCCGGCATCTGTAGCTGAAGTGGAAGGATGGGGGATCTGCGTGGGTGGGATGTTGACCAGCCCCAAAGGGCAGATCCTTTTACTCAAGATGGACACAATTCTACTGGCCTCTGGACTGTGCCAGGCACCTGGTGCAAGGGCTCATCTAAACCTCCACCACTGGAAGTGAAGAGCTTGGGATGAGTTGAGTGTGCATGTCTTTCATGTAGCTAGTCACTGGGGACACCCTCTTGGGATGGGAGGAATCTCACTGTGAAGGTGTCAGGAGGAATATCACTGTGGAGGTGCCTTTTCTGTCTCCACTGGTGGTGGAGCTCGCCCAGGAGAGTGGGTCAAACCAGAAACTTATCTGTTGGGTGGCTGAGCTGAGGCTATCCCCACCCATGTGGAGATGGGATTATTACGGCTACTGATAAAACCTGGGGCTCTGATGAAGCAAGCTAAACCAGCAGTTTGCTTTGCTATCTGCCAGAGCACAAATCCTCATTTTATGTGAATTTTATCCAGGGGAAGGCTTTTGACGCGTACTCACCCCAGCATGCATTCCCACTGGCAGAGGATTATTATATCTTTGCACCAACACAAAAGCATGGTATAACTACAAATATAAATAAATAGATACAAAATGTGGAGATTCCACAGTGACCAGGCCAGCATGGTTTAAAGGTGTTACTGCCTCCTAAATGAAGGTTTTCGCTTCTAAGCCATCCAAGTTCTGCGCAGCAACAGTTTAGGAGCCTAGAGCTACTCTAGCTCCACACTTCAGCTGAAGGAATGGCAATTTTGACCTGGACCACCAGGATTTAAACTGTTCCAGGCAGATGGTTTGTCTTTCTGGCCATACCCTGTCTCTACCTAGATAAGCACGACTTTGCAGCTTTAAACAGCGCTTCTCCCCAGCACGGATCAGCACTCAACACCTGGCAGCGTCCACGGGTGTCGTGCCTTAGCAGACCTGGGCCCAAAGACACCAGGCCAGGAATCCACCCTGCCAGGGCTGCACAGGTGACTCCCTACACCAGCTACTGCCCCTTCAAGCCAGGAGCTGAATCCCTGCGAAGCGAAGGGGCAGCTTCAGCTCAGTGTCCACACCGTGTCTGCAGGGCTTGACAGGATGGTATTGCACCAGCTGCAGGATCTCTGCGGGCGTTATCTAGGGGCACAAACCCACAGCTGCTGGGCCATGAGCCTTCAGGAGCATCAGCAGGATCAGCAGCAGGCTCCGCAGCCCACCCTGGGCTTCCTGCACCCTCGGGCTCTGCCTCCCTGAGCCCTTCAGTGACAAACACCCCGCGGGCGTCAGGGGAGGGAGATTTATCTGCTGGTAAGTGCAAAGTCTTTATTTGCCCTGTCTGCTGCTCGAGATTGCCCTGGCAGGGGAACTCTCGGTGCCAATACAGCCCCAGGACCCGCAAGTACCCTTCGTCTCTCAGGTGCATGAAACCAGGCGCTGCAACTGGTGAAGAAGCTGAAATCCAATTGAGGTCAGTTCTTTATATGTTGTTTCTGTTTCAGGGCTTTAAGACGCTGCCAATCACCTCTAATTGCTCTAAACAGTCTGCATTAAGTGTGATTACCCTGCTGAATTCCCACTGTTGTCAGGGTCTTTATTTTAGCAAAAAGTCTAAGTACTTATCAGATCTTCCTAACAAAACCCTGTGGCTGCAGCCCAATACCTTAACCCCGCTGGGCTATTGTCTGCCTACCACCACATCCTGCGCCTAACGAGGCCATCTCTGATGGATCTATGTAAATATGGGCCGAGGAGCCCCAGCGAAACCTTTTGTTAAGTAAATACGGAAATTCAAATAAGGACACAACTCAAAATTATTTCACCATAAAGCTTGTGCACCGCCCGGCCCCTTTGCACAACATACTGATTTTCACGCCTTTATTCTGTCTATCTATCTATCTATCTATCTATCTATCTATCTATCTATCTATCTATCTATCTATCTATGTTATCGAAGCTCTATAAGTCTGAGAGAGACAAATGTTTGGTCACGCAGGCTTAAGCATTAAGCAAGTCTAGCTTCTAGGAGTTAAAAGATATGGTCAAACAATAATAGAGAAATCCAATTATAAAGAGCAAGTATGTATTTGAAATATAAAGAGGGGCTGTGGGTCCATATAGAGCTCTGGTTTATTTAACTTTTCCTGATTAACCAAAAGATGCAAAATCCTGGCATAGAATTTTGCATCCATCCTAATGTCCTGTGCCTTACAAGGCATTTATTGATCCCTCCTAATGCACTGCTCTCTAGTAAATGTTTGCACCACCGCATTCAAAGTCTAGGGAAAATAAGGCAGGAGAGCCAGAGCTTGCTAGCTGGGTTAAGATAAACTTAATTAAGACTGTAGAAGTTCATCCACAGCAGTGGTTTAGTTTAGGGATCAACATTTCCTACCCTGGCTCCCACAGTAACAGAAAAGCTGACCTATTTTAAGTCCCATTTAATACAAAAACAGCAATTCTAGTAGGAGAAATTAGATGTGTTGTGTAGGTGCTCTGCGTGCTCTGCAAATCTCCTCTGCTTTCTCCCTATAGGTGCTCTCCTTTCTCTGCTGGCAAAGCCAGCGCGGGAAGTTCCCTTCTTGTGTGACTTTGGAATTTCTCTTCAAGATGGTTTTGTTTGCATCTGTGTCCCCCAGAGTTGCACGAGCACAATATAACCTGCAGCATGGCAAGAGAATTGTGTGAAGACAGGAGTGAAAAAATGAGAACCAGGAGCTTCTCAAGACCTTTTTTGCTCCCAGGGAAAATGGCAGCGTAACTGCCATTCACAGCTTTCTATAGATTGTGCAGCTGCTCTCCCCATCCATTCCTTCTCCACTGTTGTCATCTGCTGCCTTTGGGGGCAGAAGTTCCACTGTGGAAGAACCTCAAGAGTCGCTAGGAAGTCACCACGGTTTGACAAATCTCTTAGCTATAGATAACTGGGTTAGCTTAGACCACTGGTGTGATGACTGAATGAAGAACTCTGTTGTGCAGGGTATCTGGTGGCTCCTGCTGGACTCCTTGGATATCAACACCTGCGCTTGCTGGTTTAAAGGTGGAGGTGTGTGTATTCATGCTGCAGCCACAATTCTGGCTTCTCCTTAGAAAGCAAGGTGTATTTGAGCCTGTATTTTTTTATTTCACGTTCTTAATGTGATAGGTTTGCTTCTTTAATCACTTATCTCAGTTTGCATCTCGTTATTTTATTTGCTACTCATCTCTAATCTAACTCAATCTACTTGCAGTGGGACCTTCCTGCTTCCACCTCAGACTAGGAGCTCAGTGGGTGTCCACCCTCCAAGTCCTCAGTAGGTTATTCTGATGTCTCACAGCTTTTCTCCCAGCAAAACCTTCAATGTTCAGTTACAGGCATTTGTCCCATCACCAACAAACCATCTACTCATTTAATCTTTGAGACAGTGCAAGTGGACACATCACTAACGGGCTTGATGACAAATTAGAGAGGGGTTTCATCTCATGACAGAAATAATATTGCCCTGCAAGGGCTTCAGTCCTCTGTGCTCATTGCAAAAACAACCAAAACTGGGGTTCCATCGAGATACGCACATAAATTACGAGAAAGCGCCTGGTTTATCTTGGCACCTAAAAGGTACATTGCAAGTGTTCTCTGGAATGCCACAAGAAATAGACATATCATGTTATTTTGGTCTCAAACTCAGCAGTGAGTGGCTATAACCTATTTTAAAAGTGCTATCGGTTAAGATACTCCATGGCTTCTTATAGTGAGTAGATTAGCACCTTATAAATCAATTGAGGAACCAGAGCTGGCCTGGAGGTGCTGAGGAAACACAATATCAGAGTGTCCCAGGGACCTTTCAATGCAAATGGTTGAGATAAGTGCAGCAGGAGGAGCAGCACAGTGAGTGGCTGGTTGGCAGCGAACCCTGCAAGGTACAGCAGCTTCAGGAAGCGAAGAGAAGGGAAATAATTGAGGAAGCAAAAAAAAAAAAGAGGGTTAGAATACACAGGCAATGAGCAGAGAGAGGTGAAAATAAGCACATGGCTGTAAAGGTGTTTCTGGAGGTTCAAGGACTCCTGCCTTGGCTGCTTCTGGGATTCCTGTGTCTTATCACTATGTAATTCCTTGTGCATTATAACTAGATTTTATTCTGTCTTATCAAAACCAGTAGTTCCTGCCTCCCCTGCTCTTTCAAAATTTTCAACCACAGCATTAGAGCCAGAAACCTACTACTTCTGCTTAAATTTAAGCAGAAATACTCTCACTTATCAAGAGCAGTGTCTGTCAAAGGCTGGCTCACTTGTTGGTTATTAAAACTGTTAAAAAAACTTCATCTTCCTGGCTGAAAATACTCTGCAGAAAATGCTAAATGACCCTTCAGGCTTCTCTGCGAAACATTATCTATTCGATTAATGGGCCATAAAATGATTTCGATAAAATACAAGCCTGAAACATCTTTAGAAATCCAAGAGAAGAAAGCTAATGCTATCTCATTTCTCCAGCTTCAGGGATGTAAAAGGTTTAGGAAATGTAAAACATCCCTTGCACAGGATTCCACGTAACACTTTAGGAAACCAGAAACTACCAGCCGCAGGGGCAGGGGAAGTGCAATATCCTAGACGGGGTAAANAAGGAATCCCCATTTAATCTTTGGCGGGTCCCTCACGGGATGCTGCACAGCCTTAAGGAGCAACTGTGATGTGCAGGAGAGGGAGTCACAGCAGCCACATCTTTCATGGCAACGATCTGCAGCTGAAGCCCTAATGATTTTCCAGATCTGAATGTATAGATAAAAAACGTAGGTGTCTCCAGCCAGAAGAGCAGTTAGCGGTGGTGAGGAACATTTGTACTGTACAAAATGTTATCTTCATCTTTCAAAGCCCTAAAAATGTTGTATTACTGAATCATGCATGCCTGTGTCAGTGTGGCTGGCCAGCTCAGGACACGCTATCCTGGTTTAGCTGGGGTGGAATCCTGGCCCAGCCACGGTCTGCAGGTGTGAGCAATTTGGAGTCAGCCACGGCAGCTGCCCTAAATTGGCTCCAGGTGCCTCCAACACCATGAACAGCAGCTCTGGATAAAGGGGGGAGCTGGAGGATAGGGGCTCCTGCCTGGGTTTCTTCTGATTCTGCTCCTTGTCCTTCTCCAACTCCTGAGGATGCTTTCCTGTTTATTGTGACCACTGTCTGCTCGCTGGGATGAGTACAACTTCATCTACTTTATATTGGCATTGGGGTCAGTTTGGCTGTTTCAGTAGATCTGGTTTCCTTCCAATCTGCAGATCTCCTCTGCTTTTCATGATCCCCCTTCTCTGCTGGGGGTGAGTCTTTGGTGATCAAGAAATACTGTGGTTCAGCCTTGGTTTTGGGGTAAATGTAGGCAAACATATAAAGGCACAAACCAACCTCAAAATAGTAAGGAAGACAGAGTTAATGCATTTTAGAGAAACTTAACTTTTACAATTCTGGGAAATTTTTTAGACATTTATTGTATTAGGAGATAAAATCTGGTGAAGTAGATTTCAATTGATGGTGTCAGGATAAGGAAAGCAAAAAACCAGTAAGAACGTGTAAATTGCCTTAGTCAAAGGCAAAAAGGGGAGTGTCCCTAAGGATAGGGAAATTCTATAAGCAATGCTAAGCTTGCTTTCCAATGGAGGTGTGACTTGGGTCTTCCACTGTTCCACATCCACTCGTGGGCCTCTCCATGTTGTTGCTTCACTGAGGCCCTGCCTGAGGGTGTAAGTGAGCAAGTTCTTGGGTTCGCAGTAATTAGAAAACCAAGGAGCAATTCGCAAGAGCATCTGGGTCAAACCACATGTGTTCGGACTGACTAAAGGCTGTCTTAATTTCCCAGGGCTGGCAGCGTTTCTTCTCTTTGCCATGTCTCAGCGTGTGGTTGGTGCGTGCTCTGTTATGCTCTCCAGAAGTGAAATTTGGTGATGTGTCAGCTGAACCTTCCTATCCCTTGGCTAGAGGAGCCAGTAGAGCTGATATGCTTCGTTATTCCATGTTTGCAAAGCTCTTTGAAGCACACAGGATGCTAACTATTGCAGCCATGGCTGTTGTGAAGTACAGCCCTTCTGCAGGAGGAGGCTACTTGGGCTCTCACTATTCAGGACAACTAAAGGTCATAGGAAACAGTTGTTAAAAGATTTTACACGGTTTTTTGCAAGCAAGATTTCTGTAGGAAATGTCAAGTTGTGCAAGATTTGACTTTTTGATATGAAAAAAAAAAAAATACACTGAAACCAGTTTGGAGGATGTGCTGCCCTGGAGTGATCTTCCTGATAAAGATTATCTGTGGTGGGGGAATATTAGACTGAAACCCAGGCACAGTCTGCCAGGAAACTTGCCCCAGATTTCTCAAAAGTTCTCGGAGTATGAGGTGGTTCCAAAGAAATGCTTGGGTGGGGGCGTCTGTGTCATTTCACTGCCTTCCCGAACCCCGGTCCCACTGGGGGAACCTCCTCTTGGGCCTCGTGGCACCAGAAAAGCACCAAGAACAGGAACAGAAATTGCTGAACTCATTTTCGCAGTTCAGTGGATGATAATTTCCGAGCTGACAAACATTCATGGTGCTTTGATACCACCCAGAGGGATTGGGACAAGCCTTGAAGAGGATGCACCTCTCACAGGGTGGGCTTGTGGCTCAGAGCCTGTTCCTCAGGGTGGGTGAAGGTGAGAGCTCCTCCAAAGCTTTGAAGCAGGGAGGCAGAAGGAAGAGCAGGGAGAAGCACGGAGCAACAAACTCCTCCTGCGTCCACAGGTTTAAAGTTCACAGGGGAAGCGGAGAACTTCTGGCAGTGCCACCCTCTGCTTCTCTTGGTAGAGGCAGGCAGAGTGGACACAGGTCTGTGCCAGGCTGCCCATGGTGGTTGGCAATGGAGGGCAGGAGAAGGCGGAGGTGGGAGGACGGAGGGGATGCTGTGCTGGCTGCAGGCACACGCAGGTGAGGGCTGAACTCCTCGATACTGCCGCTTCCCCTTTTCTGGATTTCAAAAAGCCCAAAATAAATCTCTTTGCTCGTTTCTGCCTTTCTCCAAGTATGTCTGTGCACATGCTTTAAATTAACCCTTGCTCCCTGAGGATGAATCGCTTCATTTCAGACCTGCAGGTGGAAGACTCGGCAGGTTGAGAGGTCTCCTGGTGAGCAGGGCACTGGCAGGACACACTCCTCAGCTAGACAGAGCAGCGAAATGCGATCTAGGTGTAAACTCTAGGAGTAGCCATGCCATCTGGGATGGCTATAAAACGTTATTCCCCCTCTTTACTTCCCAGCGCGGGTTTCTGGGAGTTCGCAGGACCTTTGGGTGCTTTAGGTGACGTAACATTGCCCTCTTCTGGCAAAATCTGGACATGGCTTGTTCGGTTGCGTTGAAGAGCAAGACTCCCATCCCGGGAGACGGGAATGGATCGATGGTGGCACCGACAAGCCCAAGTCAAGGCAGGGCAGGCTTGAGAGGGCTTTGGGGTCACTGCAGAGCAGCAACTGCAGCTCTGGGTGGGGGGATGCACCAGGGACCCTGCTCGTCACACCTCACCCTGCCTGAAGGTACCAAGTGCTGCCGCCTCCTCAGCCCAGGCACTGGTATTCTTCAGCATCTCAAACCCAGGACGAAGGTAGTGATGAAGGGCCCATGCAATGCTTTTCATGTGTGTCAATGTGAGTGTGCATTGCAAATAACCATAAAGAGCTGTTGCTGCACCTGAGTGCTGGGAAGGCTGCTGAAGCTCCACAAAATCAGGAGACCGGCAGTTAGAAACCCTGGGGTGTTTTCTTCCTCTGCCTTCTGCTTTTTAAGCCAGTTGTCTCAGGTGCTTTTCTATAAAACAACTCCCTAAACTTTTCGTGGGAGAAGGCCTCTGCTTCCACCAGAAGCACACGTGGCTGGAATGTCACGTGTTTGCTTGTTCCTGATAAATGTGTTTTTTGTGAATAAAGACAAATCTTGAGATTTGTCTTTAGTCACGGTCAAAATATTTCTTGACACTTGCATTAAAATCGGGCCCTTCATCAAGACTGTGGTTACATTTAATATGTACAATCCACGTGGAGGCTGTTCCCAAAAAGCAGCAGAGCCCATTGTAGCTCATGCCCACTCTGCAAGCAACTGAAGACTACCTTCTCTTAGTGAAGAATGTTTTCTGCTATTGCACTTGAACAATCAGTGCCACCAAGGTGCTGCCAGGCTGCCAGGAGACTTTGAGGCTCCTGCCCCTTGAGAAGACTGGTGTCCTGCTGCCACCCTTTTGCAAGCTCCTGGGGTGGAGTGGCCAAGGCTCTCGCCATCCAGCTGAGGTGGGCTGCAGATCCTGTGTGGCTGATGACTTCTCCTGAGCTGCAGCTACAATCCGCAGAGTTTGTCCTCTCACTGTAGCACAGCAAGGCCAAGGGGTGGCTGTGGTGAGCAGACCTTTTCTGCAGGGACTGCAAAGCCTTCAGAAAGTGCTGGCACAACTCTGATTGGTTCCTGTGCCAGGAGGAGCTGGTCCCTGGTTACAGTCCAGCAGATAGTTCACTGCACTTTAAGCTCCTCCCTCATTAATATTTCCAGAAGTAGAAAGTGTTGTTACAAGGCTATTTTTAATGTTGATTTAAATGATTCATTGTGTTTATAAAGACTCTTGTCATTGTGGTTATTGACCAGCTATGTCTCTGCCACGCGACTGCTGTCCTTCACAAGATCGCAGAGGTCTTTATTTGCAATGAAAACAAGCTTTAAAAATGCCCTTTGAGAAGGTTTCATTTTCCTTAATGCAGCCAATTGGAAATATCCAGATCTGCCCAATGCACCCATTTCTGACTCGCCCTCACCCTCACCTCCCCTTGCTGGGGCAGATTGAGACTTTAGACCAGTGCCGGTGTTGCGCAGGGTGGCCAGGGCTGTCTCCTGGCTGTGTGATGCAGTGAGAGGCATCGTCTCCATGAGATGTCCAATGCCAGCTGAGAGGGGGCATTTCGCTGGAAGCCCTTGCCCTGTGGCTCTTGCACATCTGATGCAGACAGTGTCCACATCTTCCCTAGTTTATTCTTTTTACTTATTTTTCATCTCCATGAAGGCTCACACACACACAATCATTTTAAGAGTGACTTGAGAGTAGGTGTAGATTTGTGCTCCTGCTCCCCATGTAGCAGTCCAGTCTGGGGGCTATCACTAAGAGCGTGCACCACCTCCTTATCTCCTTGGACACTGCAAGAGAGGCTTGCTGTGGCTTTTTCCATCTGGCAGATGAACAAATCCCCTCTCTGCCTGTCAGCTGTGAGGCAGACCAGGACTTGCTTCAGAGTGACCAGCCTGCTGTCCAGCAGAGAGATGCACATGGTGAACCATGCAAAAAAATACAGAGCTCCTTGTACTGACACCACACAGGTGCCCTGAGTCAGTGTAACCACCTTTTAGGACAAGGTCTTTGGTGTCCTTGCAGGGATTACAGAGGGATTTTCCTTGCCTGTGCGGGTTCCTCACATCACAGCTTGTGCAGGGTCGCTCCAGCCCTTGCTAGCATGACTCAGTACTCCAGTGAGGCAGATGGTGTCCAGATGGATGAGCTGTCTGTCTGCCTCATCTCTGCCAGCCAGAACAGCCGGGGAACGGGTGTCGGGGCACTAACCGGGGCTGGGAGAGGTCATGAAGGGATTGCTTTTGACAGGATGAGCTTTGACATCCAGCGCTTGCACATGCAACTGTCTGACCCTTAATATACAGCTTAATGAAGATGGGCACTTGGTGTAGCTGTATCCACAGATTTAGGTACTGAGACAACTGCTGCTGTAGCACTCCCCACCCTGGGCTGGTGGGGGTGGGATCGGAGGCACTCTACTGCTCTTGTGTACTTTCAGCTCTTGTATAGATAAGGTCTTTACATCCACCGACATGTGAAATCTCTCATTGTCTTATGCAACATTGATGTAAGAGTTACAAAGACCAAAATTCAGCAGCTGTTGTAACTAGGTTATACAACTCCTTTCTCTTGTAAATACAGACTCCAGTTCCCACATGTTCTTTGCTATTCCTTTTGGATCAGCGAGGTCAGGACTAGAACTAATCAAGCAGGCATTGCTATTCTCATCAAGCGTCTGAGGTGCAATGAGCTGATTGGCATTTCATATCATAGCAGGCTTTAACAGTAATTAAAAAATAATTAACAGTGATTTCGCTTGTTTGCCTGTTGTTTTGGAGAAAGGCTATGAAGCTGCACTGTTGTTGATGCTAATTTTAAAATAGATTGTTATCCAGCTGCTCTTTCATGGTAACACCTCTAATGCTGTGTCGGGAGCAGCTGGATTCGGTCTGGCTGAGCTGACTGCTGGAATCACAGCTGCACCCTGAGCTCCTGCTCCAACCTGCCCTGGCTGCGCCCAGCTCCCTGCAGCCCTGTTCTTCTCAGCAGCTTTCTCCTTCTGCTTCGCACCCACAAGTCCCTGACCCCGTGTGTGTGCAAGCCTGGGAGGAGGCGGTTGTCCTCAGGCGCCTGCCCTGGCCCTGCCCTGCTC